>JAZKJV010011338.1:0-259121 GCA_037367405.1 Ottelia alismoides | reverse complement strand
TTTATCCCATTCCGACTCCAAGTGGTTCAGCCCCATTGCATGTGGTTGCCCAAGAAGAGCGGCATCACGACTGTGATCAGTGAGTCGGGAGAGGAGATTGCTACACGAGTACCCACCTCTTGGAGGGTCTGTGTGACTACAGGAGACTCAACCAGGCCACCAAGAAGGACCATTTCCCCCTGCCTTTTATTGACCAGATCATTGAGAGACTGGCAGGGAAGAGCCACTATTGCTTCCTTGATGGGTACTCGGGCTACAACCAGGTGGCCATCGCTCCCGAGGATCACGAGAAGACCACCTTTACCTGTCCTTCGGTACATATGCCTTTCGACGCATGCCATTTGGGCTATGCCAATGCCCCTGCGACTTTTCAGAGGTGCATGCAGTCGATATTCTCGGACATGGTAGGGGAGTGTTTGGAGGTCTTCATGGACGATTTCTCGGTCTACGGTGACGGATTCGACTCCTGTCTTGACTGCCTAGACCGAGTACTCCAGCAATGTATTGAGTTCCATTTGGTTCTATCTTGGGAGAAAAGTCACATCATAGCGACTCAAGGGACGGTGCTTGGCCACATCATCTCCAACAGGGGCATGGAGGTTGATCCGACCAAGGTTGATGTCATTGGAAAACTCGCACCGCCGGTCCAATTTGAGGCAGCTACGGTCATTCCTGGGGCACGTTGGATTTTATAGGAGATTTATTCAGGATTTCAGCAGGATTGCCCGGCCGTTGACTGACCTCTTGACGAAAGACACCGAGTTCCTTGTCGATGACAAGTGTCTTTCGTCCTTTGCGACTCTCCAGCAGTGTGTGATTGAGGCTCCTGTCTCCAGCCACCTGATTGGTCTCTCCCATTCGAGATCATGACGGATGCCTCCGATTTTGCCGTAGGGGCCGTGCTGGGACAGAGGAGGGATGGAGTCCCATTTGCTATCCACAATGCTAGCCGCACATTGGATTCCGCCCAGCGGAATTACACGATCACAGAGAAGGAGATGCTAGCCGTAGTGTTCGCCCTAGATAAGTTTCGATCTTATATCATTGGATCTAGAGTGACCCTGTACACAGATCACACCGCCATCAGGTACCTCATGGCAAAGAAGGATGCCAAGGCCAGATTGACTAGATGGATCCTTCTACTCCAGGAGTTCGACATTGAGATCAAGGATAAGCCCGGAGTCAAGAATGTGGTGGCGGATCACCTCTCCCGTTTAGAGCAGCCTAAGGAGTCTGAGCAGATCGATCCCATTCGAGAGACCTTCCCAGATGAGGCGATCCTTGCTATAGCCTCACTCCCGTGGTACGTCGATATTGTGAACTTTCTCGTTGTTGGGAAAGTCCCACAAGATTGGCCCAGGCAGAGGCTTGAGACCTTCCTTGCGAAGGCCAAGTCCTACCACTGGGAGGATCCCATCCTTTACCACGAAGGAGGGGATAGCGTCTGGCATCGGTGTATTCCTCAGGAGGAACACCATAGCGTCCTCACTTACTGTCACAAGCTTGAGGCAGGAGGACATCATTCTGGGAGGAGAACAACACAGAAAGTGCTCCAATCCCGGCTTGTGGTGGCCTACCCTATTCAAGGACTCTGATGAGTTCGTGAAGAGGTGTACTGACTGTCAGAGGATGGGCACTTGTGGACAGCGTGATATGATGTCGATGCAGCCCATTCACTTCTGTGAGGTTTTTGACGCATGGGGCATCGTTTCATGAGTCCATTCCCTAAGAGTCAGGGATTTGAGTACATTCTGTTGGCCGTGGATTATGTTAGTCGTTGGGTTGAGGCTATCCCCGCCCGAGCCGCTGATGCGAGGACAGTTTGCAGATTTTTGAGGAGCACATCATCACGCGGTTCGGGGTTCCACGAGTTCTGATTTCTGATGGGAGGTCTCATTTCATCAACGACCAGGTAAAGGCCCTTGCTAGCGAGTTCGGTATGGACCATCGTGTTGCTACACCTTACCATTCACAGACGAATGGTTTAGCCAAGGTGTCGAATAGGGAGATCAAGACTATATTGCAGAAAGTTGTCCGCCCCGATCGAAAGGATTGGTCACAGCTTTTGGACTCGGTCTTGTGGGCATATAGGACATCTTTCAAGACACCATTGGGCACATCTCCCTTTCGCCTCGTATATGGCAAGCCGTGCCATTTACCTGTTGGAGTTGAGGCACAGGTCACTATGGGCAGTTACTGATATACTCATGGATCCAGATGGTGTAGGAGACCAGAGGAGGGCAGAGTTAGCAGCCCTGGAGGAGCTTAGAGATACAGCTTTCTCAAACAGCCTACAGTATAAGGAGAGAGTGAAGGAGTGGCATGATTCTCATATCAGCCACAAGCATTTTGAGATTGGACAGAGAGTATGGTTGTTTGATGCGAGGCTTCGATTATTTCCAGGGAAGCTACAGAGCAAATGGAAGGGACCCTACTTGGTCAGGAAGGTACACGACAACGGTAGCATTGATATATCTGAGTTGTCTTCTGAGAGTACCTTTCGAGTGAACGGCCAGCGGCTCAAGCCATTTCTAGATCATGAGCCGTGGGTCGTTGATCTTGCCCCTATTCATTTTGCGTGGGATGAGTCTTTGACTCACATCTAATGCATCTCACGTCGGAGTTTCACTGATCTTCCGCCTTGTATAGATCCAGATGTCCATATCATTACATCTTTAGTCCCACATCCCTTTCCTCATTTTGTGATTATGCTATACTTAGGGTGTACTTTACCCTAAGTATAGGGGGGATGTGAGACCTTCGGGTATTTCTTTTGCTTCTTTCTACCCCTATTTTGCTGCCTAAACTTAGGGATATTTTACCCTAAGTATGGGGGGGTAGACCCTGTACATTCTCCACTCGGTTTTCCCGTAGTATACAGCCTGCTATACTTAGGATCACTTGATCCTAAGTATAGGGGAAGACCCGAGACCTTCTTGATTTTCCATTTCATTTATTCGCCTTTGTATATAGCCTTCCTTTTCACTTCCCTATACCTAGCACGAGTTATGTCTTCTTCATCGCTCTTGACTCTGAGGACATCGTTCGAGCTAAGTATAGGGGTGTGTGTATATATTTCATATATACTTTAGCCATAACTCGTACTTTGTGTGAGTGTGTTAATAAATAAAATGGCTAAAAATCAAAAAAATTAAAAATTTTCATGTACATAAACTTCTTTTATTTGCACATAAATAGCTAGTGTACAAATTATTTTTGTAAAAATATTTCAAAAATCTTTTGTGTAAAGCTTGTGTAAATAATTTTCTTATCAAAATTATGTATATAGTACAAAATTTTTCCAAAATGTTTTGAAATCAAAAGTTTGCAAAAATCTTGTGTAAATTTCTGTAAATATCTTTTTGCAAAACTTGCACTTCATGCATCATCTATTCATGATTTCAAACATTTTTCAAAAATTTTGCATGTTTGTAAAATTTGTGTAAATAGCATCTTTTGTACATATGTATATAGTTTTTCTGGATTATAGTTGACATTTAAACTAGCCTGGAATCAAATTGAGGAATGGAGCTTGATTAAGATCTTAATCTACCTAACTTCTAAGAGGAACCTTATAGGGCTTAGGTTTAAGGCTTTTCAGGTCCATGGTGACTTAATTCTTTGAGTCCACTAGGCTATGATCACATGTCATCTCAATGAGCCTAAGTAGAGCACTTAACAACAACACATGACTCATATAGATTATGGCTTTACTTGGACACCAGCACTATGCACCGAGCTCTCTACGGATGAGGTGGTGAGGAGGCAGTCTTCCTTGACTTGGGGTAGCATATGAGGGTAGTACTTCTAGCGGAACCTCTCTTCTTCTTTTAGTGAAGGAAGTGCGTCTCAACTTGGTCTGGTTGCCATGAGGTCTAACGGCGGGAGTTGTGGGTTGCAATAAAGCTTCAAAAGAGGGATAGTCTACTGGCTCAAGAGGAAAAACTCCTTGTATATATGCTGCACATGTATATGTTGTATAGATGCACTTGAAAAAAAATGTGCAAAAAGAAAATAACTCCAAAAAAGTGGTGGGTCTGAGAGAAAATGATAATCCCACCGGAGTATGTATATAGAGTGCAATAAGAAAAGCTTGGTTTCATGATCCACCTAATGTAGCTTGCAGCAGGGAGACTTGGCTACACTGGTCAAGCTCCCAAGGGTACTTGGCTACACTGGCCTTGACCCCTTCTCTTCTTCCTCCTCTTCTTGAGCCGGTTGAACTTGAACTTAGAAGGGAATACCCCGCTCCTCGAGGAAGAGTGGCCAGATTGAGGTCATAGAGTTACCTTGTTGGGGTAGGGTTGTCAAGTTGCCATTTCTGAGGTGGAGAGCTTAGACCTCACATTCACAGGACAAGAAAAGATTCATGGTCTTCAGGGTTTGTGATTGATGACTTGTTCTGATCTGGAGCATTGAGGAGTCTTGGTTATAGACTAGTGAACTTAGAGGCTGTTAAGTTTTAGACTTAAGTCCAAATAAGGTTCCGACACATTAATAATCCAAAGATCTGATCGAGCTCCATACCTTAATTTAATGAAGGCAAGTTTAATAATCAGCCTTGATCCATGTAAATTCTCTTTTTCTTTTTCTTTATTTCTTTTTCACTTCTTTTCGAATAAGTGTTTGCTAAGGGATAGCAAAGTTAAGTATAGGGGGGTGATGAATACCCATTCATCACTCTTTATTCTTATATTTTAGCTACAAAAACCTTTGCAAATGCATGTAGATATGTGTAAATACAAATAATTACCAAAGGCATGCATTGTGTAAAAACCTATAATTAGCATGTTTTTGTGCAAAAATAAAAGAATAAAGATTAAAAAGAAAAAGAGGGAAATATTTAGAATAAATATTGAGCAACCTAACCCAAGGGAGGGCTCAGCATGGGCCTGACCGCATAAAAGCCAAAGTAGAGGGAGATAGGGGCTCATGTGTGTACATATTTATGTAAATAAATAAAAAGTATTTTCCTCACAAAAATAGCTTAAGATATGCTTGTAAATATTTGTATATATTTAGAAGTATAAAAACAAGATAAAAATAGAAAAATCAAAAAGACCAAAAACATCACTATCACCTTGTATATAGTTCCATCATTCCTATTTATTTAACCTTATAAATAAATAAAATTAATTTCCAAAATTCTTGTAAATACCCTATATTATATAGTGTAAATAAATAAAATAAAAACAATTAAAACAAAAAACAAAATAAAAATAACAAAATTAAAAACACAAAAATATATTGTAAATATACCATGTATATAAATGTATATATGTATTTGTTTCACCTATATAAATAAATAATAAAAATAAAATAAAAATATCTTTATATTCCCTTATTTATAATATAAATAAATAAAATATAAAATGGGAATAAAATTGTATAAAAATAACAATTAAAAATCAAAAAATTAAAATTCCATTAAGTGTATATATACCTATATATAACATATTATATATGTACCTTATTTTTTTTGAAAAATTAATTAAAAATCACTAAAAAATAGAAAAAATAAAATAAAAATATTTCATGTTTTAAGTTTTCACTAATTCGGCCATTTGCTACCCTTAAATTCATTTTCAAAATCCAGCCACGTGGCCTTTTCTCATTGGTCCTGGGGATTGTTGACCGCCCGGTCAACTACCCCCCCCAGGACCACTTCGCACGGTCCTTAGCGGGTACCCATCTTCTCGGATTTTTCCCCCGCTAAACCCGATCGCCTACCACCTAAACCCCGGGTCCGACTCCTTAATGCTACATCCGAGACCCTCGTCGGGTATCCACATCGGGATCCGCGCGCCTCCACGCCCTACCCGCGCCTGTCTTCCTGGACCCTCGGCCCATATTTAGCTCGAGCTCCGCCACCTCGAATCTCATCTTTGGCCATTCGATTCCACCTCCTGTGAGCTCCATTGCGTAGGCGAGAGTGACAGCTTGTCCCCCGTGGTGTCGAAGCGAGGAGAGGAAGAGAGACCACTGATCCGACGAAGCCTCGCCGCCTGCTCCGCCACCAGCAGGAGCATCGAGCCTCGGAGGGAGACGCTCCTCGAGGCAAAGACCCAGAGCATCCTTAGCTCATCCCCAGTCTCGTCAGCCACCCAGGTAGTCCCCTAGTTCTTTCTTTTTCCTTGATTTTCTATTACGCCCAAATCGCTCCGCCGCCGTCCATCGTCGATTCCTATCGATTCCGACCACCATTCGTTCATCGGGCATCGCCATAGCCTTCTTGTCTTCCCACGCATCTTCTCTGCATACCCATCCAACCCTGCTCGCACAGGAGCTGGGATTCGAGCTCCACCGTCCCCCCTTCGCCGGAGCTCGCCCACTTCGACCCTCCGTCCACCGTCACCCCGCCTAACCGGGTCGAGGCAGTTTGCCCTCGTCCCGCGAGTCTCTTGGTCGTCTTTGCAGGTACTACCAAGCCCATCTGAGGGCTTGGGTCATTCAGGCCAGGAGCCTCGCCTCCGCCGACCTCGCCGGAGCTCCCCAGAGCTCGGCTGGGCCATCGGAGGCCATCAGCAACTGCGGAGCACCACGCCGGAGCTTCTCCGATCTTCAGGCGCAGCAGGGAGGTCAGGAGCGCACGCACTGGGGCCGCGAACTTCGCCGGCCACCTGTTCTTCCTCGACCTTCAGCCGCCGTCCGGTCAGCCCTCCCGATCCAGTTTGCATCTGGGCCGTCCGTGCAGGAGCAGCAGTCACCGTTCGATCTGAGGAGAGATCTGGACCGTCAGATGCTCGAGGGTTAGCCACCTGCGCCTACAGTCAGATGCACCACGTGGACTAGCCCCCGCCGTTGGATCCCCCCGAGGAGCGTAGCTTTGGAGCCCCTGTCGTTCGCCACCGTTAGATGCTACACGTGGCATCCATCCAGCTGCTCCATTAATAAAGGGTAAACTACCCTTAGGCCCTTCTGTTTATTTTATTTCGCGTTTAGTCATGTAATTAGTTAGCATAGTTGTTTAGTTTTTGGATATTTGCATAGAGACCCTTGTGCTTGCATCTATTTACTGATATGCCCCTGTACGTTGTGTGACAGCTGCGTCGACACGTGCTTTTTGGCTATTTTGCATCTTATGCCCCTGTAGTTCTGACTGTTAATGAATGAATGGAAGTTTTAGTTTATTTGCATTTATACCCCTGTGCGTATTTTAATTGAACATGTGCGAATATTATTGGGTTATTTGCAGAGAAGCCCCTGGGCTTTTGGTACCTGTTACCAAATAGCCCTCGGAACTTATTTTCTTAACATTTGGGTCCCTAAGTGCCTCAGGCCCGCGCGACGCGCGTGACTTCCTGGGTTAATTGCACCAGACCCCCCAAACTTTCGGGTATTTGCACTTTGGTCCCTATGCACAGTGCCCCTTCTTTATTTTTGGATAAAGTAGCAAAACACCTCCAAATCCAACGAAAATTGGACACATGGTCCTGCCATAGTGTAAAATTTTCGAGGATTTTTGAGGACATTTTTGTTGTCATTTGATATTTTTTAAAATTAGAAAACCCCCATCTTCGCTACTGTCTAAGTTTAAAAATCACAAAAAAATATTAAATAGTGTCTAAAAATTACAAAAAAATTGTCTACTGTTTGTTTTGTTGTGTTTGATTTTCTAGCCAATTTTGGTATTTTTCATTACTGAAAACCACTAAAAATTGAAAAACACTTGAAAACTTATAAAAATTCTAATAATTAAACCAAAAACCCAAAAATAATAAATTAGGTGCCTAAATTTTCCTTGTTTTATTCTCTTTACAGGAAAATTACCTCCCAGCTAATTTGGGGCCTTTAGATATTTTATCTAGGTCCTTTTAGCTCGGCTGGACAGTACCTACTGTTTTAGTCACTTTTGATTTTTAGAAAATTAAATAAACATCAAAAAATTCTCAAAAATTCACCAAAAACACTAAAAATTATAAAACACATTAAAATATTTTTGGTTGAATTTTTGGTTGATTTTTAATGCTTTTAATAAATTGTTGAAGTGTGTGTTTATTTACTTTTCTTATTTTCTTAATACATTAAAAATCCAAAAAAATATAAAATAATTAAAAACCACCAAAATATTTTCTTCTTTTATTTTATTTCCTTTTTGACTACTTCGTAGGCTGCAAGGCCAATCCGTGCTCCTTGTGTTCGACCCTGGTTGTTATACCAGGTTAAACTAATAGCAAGACCGTTATTTCGTGTTTGATTGATTTTATCTCTCTTGGTGGTCTATTTTTCTTGATTGTTCGCACTTGATTACTTGGGTCGCAACGACCGATTAGCACCTTTATCCGAGTGGTCATTTTAGCGTACATCACCATCCGCCAACCATTATCATACATTCTCGGTGTGACACGTGGAGTGAAGGACACAGTGTCATACAATGGATCACATATAGGGGTAAATTGCGAAATATATCCCTTACTTTTTTTCTTTGTTTTCAGTTATGTATTTCATTTTAAACATTCAATATTTTGTGTGTATTTGCATAGGAACCTTGTACTTTATTAATATTGCATCTGGATCTGTGCCAAGTCACCTCACGCTAAGTCCATGTGAGGTGGCTATTTTGCTCAGAAACCCTCACGGATTTTGTATTTTCAATTTAGTCCTTGATTATCCACATTTCATCATCTTTATTCTATCAATTTTGCCTCAAAAACCCTAGCAAATGCCTGTAAATACCCTTAATTGAGCATATTAGCATTCTTGCATAGTTGTGTAAAAAATGTACAAAATACGGTTTTTAAAGCCAAAATTATAGAATAAAGAAAAGAAAACAAAAATAATAAAATATTGTAAATATTTTATGACCTGAAACGCAGAGACCTAGGTATCTTGATGAATAGGTCGACAAGGAATAAAGTAGGGGGAGATAGGGTTCAAATACAGTATAAACACCTATGTGTTGCATTCATTAGTTATTCATTTTGGGATCTATTTTTAGTTCCACTTTTTATACCTCAAATAAAGAGACTTTGTACAAGAAAGTTGTAGATAATTAAATAAATAAAAATAGAAAATTGATTTCATTCAAAAATAATGTACAGATAAAAAGTTATGGTCTGAATAAAAATCCAGAATCCCAACTTCCCAGACCTGTATCTCACAAATGAAAACTCCAAATGCAGCAAACTCACATTTAATTGTATATAGAATAAAATAAGCTATTTAATGGTGGTGGTTTCGCATTTGGCGGAGCTACGGTTTGAAAGTTGAGTTTTGGACCCACATTGTATACTTGTACAGATTAAAATATTCAATTTATTATTTATTAATTATTTTTGTATTTTTAATATTTTTATAATTTTGTAAATATTACTTATAATATATATGTACATTAAAACCAGAATAAAAACCTAAATAAAACTAAAAATAAAATACATGTATATAAATTACATATGTATAAGAACTATACACATACCTATATATTTAATACTTTTATTTTTATTAAGTGTATAAAATACTTCAGAAGAATAAAACAAAAATATATTTATGTGTATAAAAGTATTTTATAATTTCATAAAATAATAAACATAATTAAAGAAATTAAAATATATAAAATAAAAACAAATGAATAAAATATGCAGGTAAATATATCTATATATGCCTAAAATAGTAACTTGTAAATATATGCCTCTAAAAAATAAATAAAAATTACATAAAATAATTCATAAAATAATAAACATTTTTTATTTTATACCCAATTTCTAATTACATCATTTTCTATTTTTAACGGATTTTACAAGGATTTTTTCCAAGGATTTTTCTTGTTGGTCAACGTGGACCAACCAGAAGGCGCCCTTGGTTGACCTCGGTCAACTCTCTAATCGAGGTCTTGGCCTTGTCAGATCTGTGTTTTTGACCCTTTTCAACCTTTTCTCGAGGCTCCGTCTTGCATCTTCTGATGTCGAAGCCTTCGCATCTTTTTTGTCCTCGATGAAAGGTGATTCACGCCCAAGTGAAATATCTGGGATTGGACCCACGATTCGGTCCATCTTCATCGATCTTTGACGGCACTTCGTCAACCCTACAAAAAGAACCCCCGACTTCCCTTCGAAGTTTGATCCCTCTTCCTCCATCATTCACCGACCTTAGGACATCCTTCGAGCTTCCTGGTGACAGCAGCGACCCAAGGACCCCATTCGGTGGGGAGTTGGAGTTGAATCGAGGCATATCCAACCCTCGTCGGAGCTTCGCATGAAGCTCATCCACTTCTGACTCCGGTGAGTCTCTCCCTCTTCTTTTTGTTTCATTTGATAGTTTTAGGTCTAGTGTAGGTTAGGTCAGTAACAGTTTCGCATTCGATTAAGTCCATAGCCGTGATTTCATCAATCGAACCAACGGCGGAGCTGAGCTCTGCCCGCCGTTTCTGATCGTTCCAAGCATCAACCCGACCACCTGCCGCCTCCATCTTCTTTCCCTTCACTCCGTCGCTCCGCTCCACCCCTCCATCACCCTCGATCTCACCCAGATCAAGCGACCGAGCTCCCTTCTCCGCCGCTCGCCGGAGCTCCACGTCTGAGCCATCACTCCCCCATTGCACCATCTGAAGATACCCGTAGCTTCGCCTGGTTTTTGCGCGACTAACTCTACAGGTCAGAGCCAAAGAGAAGGCTCTATCGAGCCTCGACGTTCTAGGGGAGTAGCCACCCAGGTCACCTCCAACGTCCGACCGCTTCAAGCCATCTCAGGCTCACTTGAGACTTTCGTTCGAGCGGATCATCCCTAGGACCCTTTTGCCCTTGGTCCTAGGCCGGGAGAGGCCGTGTGTCGGCCACCATCATCGATCGAAGCAACCCCTAGGCCGAGTTCTTCCACCATCCTTGAGGGTCGTCCGATCATGAGCACACACCACCAGATTTGCCCTCGGCCGTTAGATGATTGTGAGCAGTAGCCGTTGGATCTTCATCGACGATCTAATCATGGCCGTCGAAGGCGAACCGTCATCGCACCACCAGGGAGCGCCACGCGGCAAGTGAAGTCATCTCCGTCATTCGCTCCCGCGCAAGGCCTGGGTATTTTGCACTATTAACCCTGGCCCTTTTTTATTTAGTTTATAATTCTAAAATTTTAATTTCCAATTCAAAAAGTTTTGTAATAATTGCAAGTAGAACCAGTAACTTTCCAGATTTGCACTTCAGTCCTCGGCCACGTCACCTCACGTGACTGGGCCATGTGTTTTGGGTTTTTTGCATTTTCAATCTTGGACTTTCATGTATTTGCAGTTATACCCCTGTGCGTAGTGACTTAAATATATTTTTGGGTTAATTGCACTCTTGTCCTGCCGGTTTTATTATTTGCAAATATACCCCTGTGAACAATAGATCACGAGCGTCGCGCGTGTATTTTTGGTGAAATTTGCACCCAAGCCCCTGGATGTTTTTTATAATTGCATATATAATCCTGCCAGGCGTAGTATTTTTGTGTATTTATCTTATTTATTCCACACATCATTAAAGTTCCAAAAATTCCAAAAAAAAAATTAAGCTCTTGTTAACTTGTAGTTTCACGCCATCATTTTTATTTTGAATTTCGTTGCATTTTAATATTTATTAAAAATCAAAAACATGCATTTCAGTTACTGTCTAGCTTAGAAAATACGAAAAAATATTAAAACACCTCGAAAAATTCCAAAAAAGTCACCTACTGTGTATTTTATTATTTTTTAGAGTCAGCCCAAAAATCACGAAAAACTTCAAAACCAAAACCTTAAAAGTTAGAAAATACCTTAAAACTTCAAAAAAATCTATAAAATAGTAGAAAAATCAGAAAAAATACAAACTCAGGTTCTTAGATTCTCCATTTTATTCTCTTTATTTTAAAATTAATTTAGGAAAATTTTGATATTATTTGATATTTTTCCTTCCCATTTTAGTTTCGGCCAGAACATTAATTCATTGTTTTCTTTATTTTGCCTTTTAAATACTAAAAATATTCTGAAAAATTCCCAAAAATCACAAAAACAGTAAAAAATTACAAAAAGACCAAAAAGATTTTATTTCCTCATTTTTGACTATTTTTCCTTATTTTTATACATATTCTAGCACCTCTTTTATTATATTATTTATATATTCCAATATTAAAAAATATATAAAATATACAAAATATATAAAATCAGAAATTAAAAATCAAAATACAAAATTAAAAATTAAATTAAAAAATTAAAAAATCAAAATAAAAAACCCACAAAAAATCCAGATTGGCTAAGTAGTTCATTAGACCTAGACTTTGACTTTTTGTCTACGCTATACACCATTGTTTCCTATATTCGACCCCTACTTGCTTGCTATTGTACATTTTTAGTAGGGTATAATAAATTTTAATCCTTGCTGTTGATTGCTTGATTAATTGTGTGGGTTAATTGTTGACAAACGGGAAGGCTTGAGTAGTCGCCTCAGCGACAATGAGTATGATTTGTCAGACCATTATTTGACGGCTCTCGCATTTTCGTTTTTCAAATGGCACCGTTGCCGGGGAGCATTGGCTTGTAGAGTATACTTGTGTCTTTTATCTTCTTAGCCATTTTTGATTATCTATTTTTAGTGCATAATTTGTTTTAAACCGTCTGACATCTCTTCTTGTTTTCTTGCGAGGGACCGCTGACCGAGGAGGATCGCCTAGGGGATCCTACGCAGCCTTGGGAGGAGCCGGCTATTCTACCCTGGCCGGCAGGAGAGAGCCAGGAGATCTTGAGAGAGAGAGATAGCTTTTTCCTATTTTGTGAGAGAGAGAGTAATTTGAATTGTAATAATACATGTACACTCGGACACTCAGGACTTTCGGCCTAACTTCCAGGTGTTTGTTCACCTGGGGGCCCACCGTAGTTTTCTTCACGTTTTACCGCCGTCATTTGTCGGTTTTGATTTCCTTTGTGTTTTCTTTTGTGGATTGAGCCCTGTAGTTATAGGTTTTTGCTTGATCGAGTAGATTAGGCCAAACACCCTAAAAACCATTGCCTGTACCTATAGTGCGTAGTTGGACTTAGTTAACTTAAACAGTTAATCACTATTTTTCGATCCATCGCACCGCAAGCTCTTCCCGCCAAGCGCTTCTCGTGGACTCGATGTGTCAAGAGGAGGAGGGGGTGAGCCTAGACCGGACTCTAGGATTGGAGAGTAGGTAGTTGACTTGTGGTTCTTCACGTAGCAATTGCCTGCTTAGGACGATTTCCGCTTGCATATCGACATGTAGTTTAGGTTTTAAAAATTTCTGCTTTGCATCCGCATGGAGAGTGCTGGAGGCGCCGTAAGTCATTCTACCTTTGCATTCATCATTTAGGCACAAAGGTGAGTTTTCCATCGTGGTGCCGACTTGCACGGCTTTTCCGACTCCTTTCTCCCTCTGTTTTTGGACAAAGTAGGAATCAAAGAAAATACAAAATCAATTAGGGCCTTGTTTGAATCTACTCAAAAGAAGCGATAACATAAAAAAAATTAAAAAAGGGAGTGCTAAGAAAACCTTGACCGAAAATAAAATTGGTAATTGGACTCATTTATTGGGGAGAGAAACACCCTCACTTGTATTCACGTTGCATGGGAAGGTCTCCTTCCAAGTGAGTTGAGCGGCTTTGTAAGGATTAGAGCCAAAAATCCAGCTTGTGGTTGCCTTGTGTATCGCTTGGATTTTCGAAGTATTGGCGCTACTATCGTACGTAGGTGAGTAGGGCTTGGTCATCAGTGGTGACTCACTATTGTGTGAGCATCGACCTTGTCCGAAGTACCGAGCATAGGCCACACCTTCACAGGTTTGTCTGTCTCACCGTATGCGTCCGAGTAGGATCTTGCACGCTCACGGGTGATTCCGTTGTGAGCGAGATCCGAATTATCGGTTTCGCCTATCGGCTTCCTCCCTCTTTTCTTTGGCTGAGTAGGGATCCAGGAAGGGTTACAAGGACCTTAAAAAGTGCATGCTACAGGTTACATAGGAGGAGGACAAGTACAGAAATACTTTTCTGACAGTACTCTCACTCCTACAGGCGTAGCGCTCTAAGGACTCGTTAAATGATAACTTCCTGAATTCAAGTTAAAAATTACAAAGATAAAAGCCGAACCTTCACAGCTTCACATGTTGAGTTGGTGAATCCCCTTGTTTTGTGTTTGATTGCTAGTCGCATTTAGGTCAAGATCAAAAATATCACGCCTTTGTGCAAATTTTGTTCTCCTTCTATTTGACCCTTGCTCATTGTGAGCCTTCTACTGTTTTACAATCCTTTATTTCCTGTTCACCCTCATGCTCTTCATCCATCATCTTCTCCTTTTGACGTTCTCAAGATGTCGTCACACAGATGGTTTAGTCAGGACCTCGCCGACGCCCACATCGATTCAGTTTCGTCAACATCTTCCATAAAGAAGAATGATCACCAAGAAGTTAGTTCAGATCTTGCGAATTTCTCCTTGGACTCCCCTATTCTAGCTTCTTTCAGCACTTGCCTTTCACCAATAAATCTGTTGTTCGGGATGGACTCGCAACCCGAATTAGCTCTTCCCCTTCAAATAAACCGGGATCACTCTTGTCCCCGAAATAATCCCTTGTGGATGGAGATCGATTTCAGTCAATATCCTATGCTCCGTTCACAACATTCTGGAATTGACCTTAATTCCAGATTCATCTCAATAGCGGGTGCTCAAGAAGATACTGATCAGGGTTTACTCCGTCATGCAGATTCTCCACCCGATCACGAGCCAGAAAGTCAAGTGCAATCTGAGATGGCAGGTGGATAAGGAAAGGGACCACAACCCCAACCTGAACATGAAGTCAATCCGGGGGAAGGGCAGTACACCACACAGAACGAAGTTAACAGTCAGCTGCTGGCTTCCATTCAAGCCATCTAGCAACAGTTGACTAATCAAGCCTTGGCACAGACTGCCTTCCAAGATATGATGAACGATCTGAGGAGGAGGGCCAATGTAAGAGATGGCCAACATGAGGATGATCCGAACCAAGAGCCCAATTTTGAAGAAGTCAGAGATGAGTTCTAAGTGGGAGGACCAGAATTTGATGCAGCGGAAGTAGATCCACCGCAGCCAAAGCCTACACTCAAGGAAACATACAACCCAGGAGCGGGACGCATCACTGAGTGGATTCAGGTTCCACGTATGCATGCACATTTTGAGCTGAAGCCGCAATTTCTATCCCTACTTCCCACATTCCACGGGAACACCACTGAGGAACCATATATCTTTCTCAAGAAGTTTGGTCGCATCTCTACCACTGCTCACTACCCTGGCATTCCTATGATGGTAGTCAAGATGACCGCCTTTCCCTTCAACCTTCAAGATAAGGCCCTATATTGGTCGACCATCTTGGGAAGGTCGTCACGACCTGGGAGGAGCTGAAGTATGCATTTCTCCATAAATTCTATCCTCTCGGGCGATAGAATCAGATGCGTGCCCGTATCTCCAATTTCTGCCAGCAGCCCCACGAGACTATCCATGAAGCATGGGAGAGATTCAAGGATCTCCAGGAGAAGCGCCCCCACCATGAAATTCCAAAGACTAGTCTCGTGCAGCATTTCTTTGGGGGGCTATCACTTGAGAGCCAAAAGCTTGTAGACGCCGCTTGCGGTGTTCGCATTTCAACAAGGATGAGGACGTGGTATGGGACGTCTTCAAGGAAATGACTGAAGGAGAAGACGCACAATCCTCGTCCAGAGCGTACATGAAGGTACCAACCGCCATCAGCAAGCCAGTGAACATGGCTTCTCACACCGAGGACAAGGACGAGAGCTCCAACCTGAGCATCATTGGGAGCCACCTGTCTAAGGTAGATATCATTGAGAAGAGGTCGCAGGACCTCGAAAAACTATCTATCATTGAGAAAAGGACCCAGGGTCTAGAAAGCTCGACCAGATTTCCCAACAGCTGGAGCAGCTCGTTCGTGCGTTGAATGCCAACATGTGCAACGTTGTGTCTACTTCTGCTGAGCCGAATGCTGAGAAGGAGCCTACAATGCAGCAGAACCCTCAGCCGACTCCACCGCAGCCCCAGCTTGTTCAGCACGTGTATTACGTGCAGGTTCCGGAGCAGCCCCTGCAGCCCCAGACACAGATGGTTGTATATCAACCTGAGCAGCAACCATCCTACTCTGAGCAGTTCTCTCCACCCCCGCCACTGATTCAAGAGATCAATGGTGTATGGAAAGATGAAGCGCAACTGACCCATCCTCAGGGACACTCTCAGGGTCAGAACATGGGCAACAGGCCCTATCACCAGCAGCAGCATGGGGGGAGACCTTTCCAGCCCTCCTACCAGTACCAGCCTCCATCTCACGGTAACACCTGGAGGCAGAATTACCAGCACGGTCCTCAGCAGTCTGTATATCGCAGACAGGGATACCATCAGCAACCGACTGCTCAATACAACCAACAGAATTCACAGTATTCCTCCAACCCTCCTCCTCACCAATTTTCTCAGGGTTACTAGTCGCAATCTCAGCCGCCATACCAGCACTCTAGACCCCCAGCAGGGGGAATCCTTCTGAGATTGTGCTAGTTAATCCGACCCTGGCCTGTCTTGAACAATTAATGAAGAACATGGCTGAGATGACCCAGTAGATCGACGACCTGACGGTTGCCATGACCGTCATACCAGCCCAGGTCGAAGCCAATCTGAACAATTTCTGACGCAAGGAGCAGGTAGTCGGTAGTGTCCAACCTGAATCAGGTGAATTAAATTGTTTTTATCTAATGTTGTTACTCTCAGGAGCGGTAGGACACTCCAGCAATCGGCGACGGTGAAGGGGAAGCACCTTGCATCTGACAGGGAATCGTCAGTCCAGCCAACACCAGGGCCAAGCAGCATTTTGGGAGCAGCACCATCATTCAGAAAATCACAAAAAATCAAGAAAATAGCAAAACACAAAAAGATAGCAGCAATCTCGGTGGAGATGGGCCAGCATTGGAGACGTCTGCACCTGCCTCACAACCAGTTCCTGACAGGAGGAGTATTGCACCTGCAGCGAGTCCAATGCCAGCACCTGAAGCTGAGGCCGTCATTTTTGGTGCACAGATTGTAGATGAATCCATTCCTTTTTGTCATCTACCTGTAAACAACAATATGGACAATATTTTGAATGATATTGGTGGAGAGTTTGTAAATATTCCTTTTCCAGAAGCAATGAAAAAATAAAAAAATGAAAAATTTGAAAAATGCTTTGTCTGATCCTGCCATTATAAAAATAATCCAGAATTTGGTGTTGAACATGCCGTTAATGAAAGCTCTTGAGTACATGACAGCTGTAAAGAAAGGATTGAAAGAGGCATGCACAACCAAGCGCAGACCGCATCCTCACAACTCCAGACCAAGGGTGGCAAGTCCAAAAAGCATATCCTCACAATGGCCACCGTTAATGCTATCTGCAATCTCCCGGATAAAAAGCCAGATATGGGAGCACCGCTTGTACACTGTCAGATGTTCAATCAGGAGTTTGAACGAACACTTATCGACAATGGGTCTTTGTCAACTTGATCCCAGCTTTGCTACTTACTGAATTCAGGCTAGGACCGCTCAAGCCTATAAAGATGATTCTGCATTTTGCAGACAAGTCAGTCAAGCAGCCTATGGGCCTATTGGAGGACGTGATAGTCATTGTTCAGGGAAAGCCGTTCCCGACCGATTTTGTGGTATTAGATATGGACGTCCCCGCTCCATTGTTCCTTACCCCAATCATACTTAAAAGACCATTTCTGTGGACATCAAACACAGTAGTGAATTATGGGACGGGAGAAATCACTTTTGGCGCTGGCAATGAAACAATCAGAGTAGAGACCCTGCCTGAGGGAACATCAGCCGAACAGACATCTACATCATGTGCAAGGGTGATTGAGTATGCTGACATCTGCGACTTTCTAGCAGAAATTCAAGATACCAACTTATTTTTGGATGACAATGAGATCCATGAACTCCTCTGTCCTGAGGAGGAAGTGGAGTCCGCAGTCGAATTTCCCCTTATCGATCAGGATGAGGAACTCGCTGATGTGCTGCAAGAGACTGTCGTAGAGGTGACGTGCCTTCAAAACAAGAGCAAATTTTTGAAGCATCTTTTGATGACGAGAAGATCATTGAAGCATTCTGCCAGAATCTAAGTGAGGAGGCAGAACCAGGTATGGTGGACATCGAACAGTTGAAAGAATCGCCACCTACACTAATAGCTGAGGTCACCTCTGAAGCAACTCAGACCCCGCCAGAGCTAAAACCATTGCCCTCCAACATGAAATATGCCTTCCTTGCGGGAGAACCGAACATGTACCGGGTTATCATCAATGCACATTTGACCGAAGACCAAGAATCTCGTCTGATGGAGACTCTTGAATGCAACCGCAAGGCGATAGGCTGGCGAACTTCAGATCTCCATAAGATCAATCCGTCACTATGCTTGCATCGCATCTTTCTGGAAGAAGATTGCAGGCCCTCTCAAGAACTTCAGAGAAGATTAATTCCTAATCTGCGAGAGGTCGTTATGAAAGAGATCCAGAAGTGGTGTGATGCGGGATTTATCTATCCCATCTCCGATAGCAAATGGGTGAACCCTCTGCATGTTGTGCCAAAGAAATCAGGGATCACCGTTGTAAAGAATGACAAAGGAGAGGAGATCGCAACCAGAGTACCCACTTCTTGGGAAGTGTGCGTGGACTACAGAAGACTTAATCTCGCTACCAAGGAGGAGGAGGAGGAGGTGGGCGGCGGCAAGAGGGAGGAGGAGGAGGAGGTGGGCGACAGCGAGAGGGAGGAGGAGGAGGAGGAGGTGGGCGGCGGCGAGAGGGAGGAGGAGGGCGGCGGCGGCTTGAGGGAGGAGGAGGAGGAGGGCGGTGGCGGCTTGAGGGAGGAGGAGGGTGGCGGCTTGAGGGAGGAGGAGGAGTGAGGAGGGCGGCGGCGAGAGGGAGGAGGAGGAGGAGGACGGCGGTGGCAAGAGGGAGGAGGAGGCAGGAGGACGGCGGCGACGGGGCTTTGGAGAGGGAGGAGGGCGAGTCGCGTGAGAATGAGAAAGACTCGCATCACCGGAGGGTATGACCGTCCCCTATATGAATGATTGGGGACGGTTATGAGTGAACCGTCCCCTTTTAGTAGGGCAGAGGGGACGGTTTTTGCATTCGTCCCCTATAACAAACTATCGGGGACGGTTACAACCGTCCCCTATAGTTTTGTATAGGCGACGGGCACAATGGAGTAATGGGGACGGTTATAACCGTCCCCTACAGTTCGTGGGCTGAGTAAAAAACATAGCCTATTTTGGGACGGGTAAATATCCGTCCCTAAAGGTTTTTCGTATAGGCGACGGGAACAGTGGAGTAATGGGGACGGTTATAACTGTCCCCTACAGTTCTCGGGTTGACAAAAAACAAACAGGGGCTAGCATATTTAGGGACGGGTAAAGAATCGTCCCTAAAAGTCACTTAATGGCGACGGTCGATTTTAACCGTTGCTATTACATTAGAAAGGCGGTGGTTTGCTACTGACCATCCCCGATACTGTTATTGGGAACGGTTACTTCTTGACCGTCCCCAATAAGCGTCCCCAAAGGACGTCCAATTTGTAGTGGTCGTAAGGGTTTGCGTATGAGTTGAGATATTTCTGACCTGGCTATTGAGGAGACTTGAACAGAGTTTTGGGATTCTCAAGGACTGTTGGATTTCAACTCCAGTTCTCATTAAGAGTTCCGCCCGCACTAAAATTCCAGAGGTCCGACTTAAGCTCCAAACTTTGATTTTGTGAAGACAAGTTTGATAATTAAACTAAATCCAAGTTCTTCTTTTTCTTTTCTTTCTTTTTCTTTTTTGCACTTATTGCATAAGTGTTTGCTAGGATTAGCAAAGGTAAAGTATAGGGGGATGATGAATCCACATTTCATCATCTTTATTCTATCATTTTGGCCTCAAAAACCCTAGCAAATGCCTGTAAATACCCTTAATTAGAGCATATTAGCATTCATGCATAGTTATGTAAAAAGTGTACAAAATACGGTTTTTAAAGGCAAAATTATAGAATAAAGAAAAGAAAAGAAAAAGAATAAAATATTGTAAATATTTTATGACCCGAAACCCCGAGACCTAGGCATCTTGATGAATAGGTCGACAAGGAATAAAGTAGGGGGAGATAAGGGTCAAATACAGTATAAACACCTATGTGTTGCATTCATTATTTATTCATTTTGGGATCTATTTTTGGTTCCACTTTTTATACCTCAAGCAAAGAGACTTTGTACATAAAGTTGTAGATAATTAAATAAACAAAAATACAAAATTGATTTCATTCAAAAATAATGTACAGATAAAAAGTTATGGTCTTAATAAAAATCCAGAATCCCAACTTCCCAGACATGTATCTCACAAATGAAAACTCCAAATGCAGCAAACTCACCTTTAATTGTATATAGAATAAAATAAGCTATTTAATGGTGGTGGTTTCGCATTTGGCGGAGCTACGGTTTGAAAGTTGAGTTTTGGACCCACATTGTATACTTGTACAGATTAAAATATTCAATTTATTATTTATTAATTATTTTTGTATTTTTTTTATATTTTTATAATTTTGTAAATATTACTTATAATATATATATGTACATTAAAACCAGAATAAAAACCTAAATAAAACTCAAAATAAAATACATGTATATAAAATACATAGGCATAAGAACTATACACATACCTATATATTTAATACTTTTATTTTATTAAGTGTATAAAATACTTCAGAAGAATAAAAGAAAAATATATTTATATGTACAAAAGTATTTTATAATTTCATAAAATAATAAACATAATTAAAGAAATTAAAATATACAAAATAAAAAATGAATAAAATATATAGGTAAATATCTATATAGGCCTAAAATAGTAACTTGTAAATATATGCCTCTAAAAAATAAATAAAAATTACCACAAAATAATTCATAAAATAATAAACACTTTTTATTTTATACCCAATTTTTAATTACGTCATTTTCTATTTTTAACTGATTTTACAAGGATTTTTTTCCAAGGATTTTTCTGGTTGGTCCATGTGGATCAACCAGAAGGCGCCCTTGGTTGACCTCAGTCAACTCTCTGACCGAGGTCTGAGCCTTGTCAGATCTGAGTTTTTGACCCTTTTCAACCTTTTTCTCGATGCTCCATCTTGCATCTTCTAATGTCGAAGCCTTCGCATCTTTTTGTCCTCGATGAAAGGTGATTCACGCCCAGTGAAATATCGGGGATTGGACCCACGATTCGGTCCATCTTCATCGATCTTTGACGACACTCCGTCAACCCTACAAAAAGAACCCCCGACTTACCTTCGAAGTTTGATCCCTCTTCCTCCATCATTCACCGACCTTAGGACATCCTTCGAGCTTCCTGGTGACAACCGCGACTCAAGGACCCCATTCGTGTGGAGTTTGGAGTTGAATCGAGACGTATCCAACCCTCGCCAGAGCTTCTCCTGAAGCTCATCCACTTCCGACTCCGGTGAGTCTCTCCCTCTTCTTTTTATTTCATTTGATAGCTTAGGTCTAGTGTAGGTTAGGTCAGTAGCAGTTTCGCATTCGATTAAGTCCATCGTCGTGATTTCATCAATCGAACCAACGACGGAGCTGAGCTCCGCCCGTCGAATCTGATCGTTCCAAGCATCAACCTGACCACCTGCCGCCTCCATCCTCTTTCCCTTCACTCCGTTGCTCTGCTCCACCCCTCCATCACCCTCGATCTCGCCCAGATCGAGCGATTGAGCTCCCTTCTCCGCCGCTCGCCAGAGCTCCACGTCCGAGCCACCACTCGCTTCCATTGCACCATCTGAAAATACCCGTAGCTTCGCCTGGTTTTTGCGCGACTATCTCTGCAGGTCAGAGCCAAGGAGAGGGCTCTATCGAGCCTCGACGTTCCAGGGAGTAGCCGCCCAGGTCACCTCCGCAGTCCGACCGCTTCAAGCCATCTCAGGCTCACATGAGACTTTCGTTCGACGCGGATCATCCCCAGGACCCATTTGCCCTTGGTCCTGGGTCGGGAGAGGTAGTGTGTCGGCCACCATCATCGATCGAAGCAACCCCCAGGTCGAGTTCTTCCACCATCCTCGAGGGCCGTCCGATCATGAGCACGCACCAGATTTGCCCTCGGCCGTTGGATGATTGTGAGCAGTAGCCGTTGGCTCTTCATCTACGATCTAATCACGGCCGTCGAAGGCGAACTGTCATCGCGCCACCAGGGAGCGCCACGCGGCAAGTGAAGTCATCTCAGCCGTCCGCTCCCGGCGCAAGGCCTGGGTATTTTGCACTATTAACCCTGACCCTTTTTGTATTTAGTTTATAATTCTAAAACTTTAATTTCCAGAACAAAAAGTTTTGTAATAATTGCAAGTAGACCCAGTAACTTTCCAGATTTGCACTTCAGTCCTCGGCCACGTCATCTCACGTGACTGGGCCACGTGTTTTTGGGTATTTTGCATTTTCAATCTTGGACTTTCATGTATTTGCAGTTATACCCCTGTGCGTAGTGATTTAAATATATTTTTGGGTTAATTGCACTCTTATCCTGCCAGTTTTTATTATTTGCAAATATACCCCTATGAAAAATAGATCACGTGCATCGTGCGTGCATTTTTGGTGAAATTTGCACCCAAGCCCCTGGATGTTTTTATAATTGCATATATAACCTTGTCAGGCTTAGTATTTTGTGTATTTGTCTTATTTATTCCACGCATTATTAAAGTTATAAAAATGCCACAAAAAATATTTTAAGCTCCTGTTAACTTGTAGTTTCACGCCATCATTTTTATTTTAAATTTTGTTGCATTTTAATATTTATTAAAAATCAAAAACATGCATTTCAACTACTGTCTAGCTTAGAAAATACCAAAAAATATTAAAACACCTCGAAAAATTCCAAAAACTTCACCTACTATGTATTTTATTGTCTTTTAGAGTCAGTCCAAAAATCACTAAAAAAATTCAAAACCAAAACCTTAAAAATTAGAAAATACCTTAAAACTTCAAAAAATCTATAAAATAGTAGAAAAATCAGAAAAAATACAAACTCAGGTTCTGTAGATTCCCCATTTTATTCTCTTTATTATAAAATTAATTTCGGAAAATTTTGATATTATTTGATATTTTTCCTTCCCATTTTAGTTTTGGCCAGAACATTAATTCACTGTTTTCTTTATTTTGCCTTTTAAATACTAAAAATTTGCTGAAAAATTCCCAAAAATCATAAAAACAGTAAAAAATTACAAAAAGACCAAAAGATTTTATTTCCTCATTTTTGACTATTTTTCCTTATTTTTATAAATATTCTATCACCTCTTTTATTATATTGTTTATATATTCTAATATGAAAAAAATATATAAAATATAAAAGATATATAAAATCACAAAATTAAAAATCAAAATACAAAATTTAAAATTAAATTAAAAATTAAAAATTAAAAATAAAAAACCCACAAAAAATCCAGATTGGCTAAGTAGTTCATTAGACCTAGACTTTGACTTTTTGTCTACGCTCTACACCTTTGTTTCCTGTGTTCGACCCCTACTTGCTTGCCATTGTACATTTTTAGTAGGGTATAATAAATTTTAATCCTTGATGTTGCTTGCTTGATTAATTGTGTGGGTTAATTGTTGGCAAACGGGAAGGCTTGAGTAGTCGCCTCAGCGACAGTGAGTCTGATTTGTCAGACCATTATTTGGTGGCTCTCGCTTTTTCATTTTTCAATCCTCAAACTTGTAATTCTATTTATTTAATTTTAGTTATTTTTTAGGAACATCCCTAACATTATTTTTAATTACAAAATTACCCTCTATAGTACTTGTATTTTTTGCTTAATTTGTATTAAATAAATTTATCATGGTATTTTTACCCGGCAAACCCTATAATCTTTTCCAATTACCTCTACGGCCTTTGAAACATCATAATTCCTCCCTCAACCCCATAAACTTGTTAACCCTTACCCTACAGACCCTGTGGTTAACTCCCGATCATTTAACCGTTAAAAGTAACCAGATTCCGTTATGTTTTTTATGTTATACCCATTCTGTTTATCAAATTTACATTGAATGCCATTCCTTCATCCCCCCCGGCTGATGCTGCCTGCAACCCCCCCTATGCCTCCCGATGCTACTCCCTTCATCCGCCCGATGGTGCTCCCGGCCACCCCACCCCCTACCGCTGCAAACCTCCCCCCTCCCCCGCCGCCCCTCCGATGATGTTCCCGGACCCCCCTACTGCTACTAACCACCCTGCCACTGATGGAGCTCCCTGCTCCGACGGACCCCCCCCCCCCCCCCCCGATGCTGCCCCCCTCCCGTCGATGCTACCTGCACCACCTACCCCCTCGCGCCGATGCTACCTGCAACACCCCCCCCCCCCCCCCCGCCCGGCTGCCCCTCCGATGCTGCTCCCAGACCCCCGGCTGCTGCTAACCACCCTGCCGCTGATGGAGCTCCCAGCTCAGACAGACCCCCCTGGCTGCCCTTCCGATGCTGCTCCGGACCCCCTACCGCTGCTACCTGCAACACCCACCCCCTCCCCCCGCCAATGATACCAACAACCACCCCACCCCCCCGTCGCCCGATGCTGCTCCCGCCACCACCCCCTCCCCCACTCCCCATCCCCCCCCCACCCCCCGCTTCTTCCGTCGATGCAGTTCCTAGCCCCCTCCCCTTGCTTCCCCCTGTTGGAGCCCCTCTGTTTCCCACGCCGATGCTGCTTTCCATGCCCGATGCTGCTCCTAGCCCCCCTCTCCGGCGGATGGAACCCCCCTGCTTCCCCCGTCGGGGATTTCTTTTTTATTCTTTTTTTATTATTTTGGTTAATCCTAACCGTTCGATGGTAAATTAGTTAAGTTAACTCAAGACTAACCCAAGTAACTGACTCAAATATAGTTAAAAGTGACGGCATGGTTTGTTGGGTAAGACGGAGAAAGTTTACGGGCTTGAGGGAGGAATTATGATGTTTCAAAGGTCGTAGAGGTAATCGGAAAAGACTATAGGGTCTGTCGGGTAAAAATCCCAATTATGTGCTCCAAAAATTCTCAAAAAATAGGATTAAGTGCATGTTAGCATATATTTTCATGTTATTTTATTATTTTTTATTTTAAGTATTTTAAATTTTTATTAAAAATTAAAAGAAAATGTTTTGTCCTCATTTGAATTAAAAATTACGAAAAATTTTTTTTTGAAACTTCTCAAAAAAACATTTTGTATACATATTTATTTCTTAACTTCAAAATCCAAAAACCATAAAAATAGAATACTAAAATACAATAAATTAAAAAGCACAAAAATCCTTTATAAAAATATAAAAATTCCCTAAATTTCCAAAAGTATTCATTTTTCTTTGTAACTTTCTATATATTATTTATTATAAATTAAAATTGATTTGGAAATTTTGGACACTTTTTGCTACTTTTAATCTCTAAATCAATTTGACCTATTTATTTAATCCTTGTTTTGGGATATTTTTTACTTTAAAATATACAAAATATGCAAAATTATCTAAACATCATAAAAATTTTATAAAAATATTTAAAATACAAAAACATTTTACTTCTTGTATATTGATTATTTTTAGTAATATTAATAAATATATTACTTTATATTTTATATATAGTTTTATATAATCCTATATTATATATTTAAAAGAAAAAAATTAGAAGTCATGAAAATAAAATAAAAACAATAAAAAATAAAAAATAAAAAATGATTTTTTATATTTATTTTCTATATTATATAGTTTTTTTCTATTTTATAGGATATTATTTATGAATTGTCTAGTTGTCTCCATGTTTGAATTTGTTGTGAGGGTCCATGGATCGAGGGAGGTACTCCTAGGAGCACCTACGCACCTACGTGAAGCGGAAATCGGTTTTCTGACCTAACCGACAAGAGAGAGCAACAAAGGATGACTTGGAGAAATTTTGAAGACAGTTCCTTTTGTCTTTTCCCCCTTTTATTTAATTATGTAATTTGAAGTGAGAGAGAGACCTTATTATTGTAATAATTCAGACTCTCAGGACACTTCTACTTCACGAGGTCCAGTGTCCTAGTGATTGTTCGCTTGGGGGCCTCGTCAGTTCTGTCACGTTTTTATATTCTTTTTTATTTATTTATCAACTTTATTTTTATTCATTTTGTGTGATTGATGAAAAATATACATTCTTGAATAGTAGTTTTGACATGAAGTATATGAGAATTGATGGATTGATATTTGTTTTCAAGCATAATATGATAATATTATTATGTTACCTCTACAATCCAAGTTTAAGATCGGTTAACATTAGTTATAAATATTTCAAATCTCCATGTAAGAAGGAAGGTGGAGTACTCAGTTTCAATACTCGCATATCATATGAAGTTGGATGGATTTTGTGAATTGTAATAGATCCACTATTTCCTTCATAATTGCTAAGTTGTGTAGATAAACAAAGATATCCTACCCAAACTTATAGAAAGGCTTTTTTGATTGGATAATGCAATACCTTGAGAGAACTATATCCCTTGGACTATATTTCATAAAATAACCTTCTATTTTCAGAAGTATATAGTGATTCGAGTTGAATCGGTCAAATGGTGGACTGTAAGAGCAATGGTGTGACATGATGCATCTTTATAATTAAAAATAATGTAAATTCCTTGAACTCCGTAAAAAAAACATTTTAGTTTGATCTACTTTTGAGTTGGAAGCATTGTGCTTTAGACACTATTAGAGTTAAGGAAAGAGTTTGATGGCTATCCTCATGGAGTGTATAATGGATAAGCCAATATCTATGGTTTATTTACATGTGATAATATGACTAAAATTGCAAGGATTAATAGTTCCAATTATAATAAAGAATCTGAAGATATATCCATGATGTTTTTTTGCCTTTACAAAACGATCTTTAATGCTCCTTAATTCACCTGCTAATCATAAGGGCACGAATATTTAAATGCTTGTGAGCCATCATGTGTGTGCATAACTCGTATAAAATAAATATTTGAAAAATAGTACACTGTTTATTAACTGGAAATTCGGAATTCTGAAACATCGAGGAAGATAATGAACGCTTCAATTAGTGCTTGACATCTTTTAGCCCCATTAATTATAGATGTTCTAATCAAAGCATGACTCATGGCAAAGCATAACAAACATGTGAGTTGTTCTGATTGTATCAGTTTGACATTTAAAATATTTTTTTATGAAAGTCAAAATTGATTCTTATGTAAATGTTCGCCACTCCTTCTAGAACAAAATCCGTAGTTGAATCCACACAAAAAGTCCAAGGATTATATTTTAGAGACTTCAATATTTTTATATTGAGGCTACAATGTTTACAGGTCAGTCTTTTGACCACCTAAAGATCCCAAAGATTACAACTATAGTCTTGTGTGTTTGTGAGAATATTTTTTAAGGATTTTACTATTTGAAAACAACGTTCTGAAAATTGGAAATAAATTGATTGGGATGGAAGAACTTTTGGTGGAAGTACTTGTTACTGAAATTGAATAGAATTCATGTGAGAGTTTGATGAATACATGATTTAACATCTTTATTCTTTTATTTTAGCTTAAAAACCTTGACAAAATACCTGTAAATTATAACTAATTTTCATTATTTATCATTCATCTTTCAATTGTTAATATTGTATATTTATCACTTATCTAAAATAAAATAAAGGGATATTTACACCCATAACCCTGAGTAATATGGTAATTACCCCAGAACCCTTCGATAATTATGAATTACATCCAGAACCCCGAATAACCGCTCCGTTTCACATCCATAACCTTCCGTTAGTTTAGTCCTTTAACTTAACCAGATGGTTGAGTTAATCTAATCCATCAGTGATCAAACGGCTGAGATTAATTAAAAAAAGAAAACAGAGAAGGAGATGGGTTTGATGCTCAAGCAGAAGATAACGCGGGAGGGGGAGAACGTGCGAGGCTGGAGCTTGCAGGGGGAGGAGGCACGAGGCTGGAGCTTGTGGGGGCAGAGGCGCGAGGGAGCTTGCCGAGGCGGGTGGAGCTTGCAAGGCTGGAGCTTGCGAACTTGGAGATGGGGTTGGGAGGGCTTGCAAATGACGGGGGGTTGGGGGGTGAGGGGCTCGCAGGTGACGGGGGGTTGGGGGGTGAGGGGCTCGCAGGTCCCGGGGGCGGTGGGGGAGTTCTCGCAGGCGACGGTGGGTTGAGGGGCTCGCCGGGTGGTTGGGGGCTCCGGGGGGTTGGGGGGCTCGCAGGTGACGGGGTTGGGAGGGCTTGCAGATGACGGGGGGTTGGGGGGTGAGGGGCTCGCAGGTGACGGGGGGTGAGGGGCTCGCAGGTCCCGGGGGGGGGGGGAGTTCTCGCAGGCGACGGTTGGTTGAGGGGCTCGCCGGGTGGTTGGGGGCTCCGGGGGCTCGCAGGTCACGGGGTTGGGAGGGCTTGCAGATGACGGGGGGTTGGGGGCTGAGGGGCTCGCAGGTGCCGGGGGCTGAGGGGCTCGCAGGTCCCGGGGGGGGGGGGGGGGTAGCCGACAATCCGCTCACCGAGGGGCCCCAGTTCTCCTCCAAGCCTCTCGGGAGAGGCCAGGGCATGTACTCCTTCGCATCGCAGGAGGAGATGGCGTTGTTCATGTCGTTCAATTTCCTCTTCACCGAGGGGGCGTGCAAGGGGAGCACGATCACCGTGGTCGGGAGGAACGCCTTCCTCCTCTTGAAGGTGAGGGAGTTGCCGGTAGTAGGAGGGACTGGATGCTTTCGAGGGGCTCGTGGCTATGCGCTGCTCCAGACGTACAGCGCCAACATCACCACCAGAGACGCGGTCGTAGAGGTCGATCTCTACGTGCACTGATCGTCGATCAAGAGCTAGCACGAGAACAATAATAGTAGTGATATGTTGAATAAACAGGTGTGTGATGTTGCTATCTTGATGACATTGGATTTTGCAGATGTTTCTGCATGTCATCTTTGAATAACAATTGTGTTTGTTTTCTCATGGTTCTGACGAATCGAGTCTAATATACGTAAAATATTTGTATATGAAGGTGAAGGAGAGGAGCAAAAGAGATTAAGCATCCTTAGCTAAGGACCTGGTAAAATATTTGGGAGGGCTTGCAGAGGCGATGGATATGGCGGGGGGGGAGCTGGAAGCGCGGAGGGGGATGGAGCTGGCTGGGGGGTGGCGATGGACCTGGCGGAGATGGCGGGCTGGGCCGTTCGCAGAGGTGACGGAGGGACGCGGGGGTGGGGGTGGAGAAGGACCTGGTTATGGGTGACGGAGGGACGTGGGGGAGGGGGAGGGGGCTCGCAGGCGACGAGGGGGTGGGGGCACGGGGGGATGCAGGCTCGTGAGCTGGGCGAGGAGGTGCGGATGGAGCTCGCCGGCAGTGGGAGGGGGTGCTGGACCTCGCGAGCTGGGGGCGGAGGCGCGGGCCGGAGGTGCGGGCCAGCTTTCTTGGGGAAGGGGGCATGATTTTGATTGATATAAAAAATGACATCATGATATAAATATGATGTGTTCCTGAGGGTAAAACGGTAACTTATCACTTTTCCCGTCAAAGTTAACGGACAGTCAAGACGGAACTTGACACAGGGTTATGCCATGTAAAGGTTAAGCATTATCCAGGGTCCTTGGCGTAATTCGTTATTATAGAGGGTTTCCGGGATAATTACCATATTAATCAGGGTTATGGGTGTAAATATCCCTAAAATAAAGAATAAAGAAGAAAATAAAAAAATAAGAAACATAAGGTTTTATATATGAAATAAATACAGATTGACCCTATCTCTCATACTTTATTCGTTGTCGACCATCCCAATGCTTCAAAATGGTATTTTTTTAACCTAATTTATTACTTGTAAAATACTGAATATCTTTTATTTGTGAAAACTCAAACTAATGCAGTCGTAAGTAAGTTATGGGAGCTTGTGTTTGTATAAATTAACTTTGATTGTATTTTAATTTAATTAACACAAATGCATGTCTCGTCTTACCAACTAGTAATCATGAAATTTGTTAATGGTTGCATTTTGAGAGATAATCAATCATCTCTTCATTACCTTAAGACCAACATCCGTCAATTATCCCCTAGCTATAGCTATTACTGTGAATTTAGCGATAGATATCTTATCACATACTGGCCAATCTCATTCGGTTACCTCTAAGTCCGATTTTGGCCAGCATGAAAGTTGGAGGAATAACTGAATCCGGTGTGGCTCCTCCACTTGAGCTAGTAAAACCCTAGATCTTGGCTGCAGTATATATACCACTGCGTTAGTTCAACGATCGGAAGGATTCTCAAGTACTATCATCATCAAATGGAGGGTTGGCATGATGGTATATTAGACTATTGTCCGCTCGCCTATCCAGTGACAGAGGGAGAGGGGGGCGGGAGGGGGCTTGGCCCCCCAACCCATGGAAAAAATGCCTATATTATATGGGATCAACCATTCTTTAAATAGTCAATAATCTATTTTTCAATTAAAATACTTTTAAAAATATAGTTGTATATGTAATAATATATAAATAGACCATTGTATCTTTGATAGGGATGAAAATGGATATGGATATATCTGAATATATGCTTAACATATTTGAAAAGTTACCGGATACGGATATCCGTATCAGAATATTAATCGAATATGGATATGGGTTGTAAAAAATTTTCTGGATACGGATATGGTAGTGGCTTGAATATCCGGATTCGGATACGAATATCCGAATATCACATTGAAATTATTTTATATATTAGGTAATATAATATAAGCTACAATTCTGTGTTATTATATTAGTAATATATATTATACAATACTATATATTGATGATATTAATAAACTTTCATTTGTTTGGGAATATGGAAACGAACAAAATTTACAAAAAAAGCATATCCTCTTTTGCTTCCGGTAAAGAATGCATGTCATCTTGACGCTTCCTTTTGTCACGATGCAACTTATTTATATTTCATTATCCTTTTTAAAATCATATGAACCTTGATAAAAATTCAATTTGTATTCGTATGTGGTCTTTATTATATCAGTATTTGGATTCCATGTTTATTAGATCCATATCTAAATTCACTCTTTATTCGATTCATAGTTGGATAGGCTCTTTATTCTATCTGCATTCGTGTTCGCTCTTTATTTGATCCATATTCATATTCGATAGATATCCTATTCGACTTCGTATTTTATTTTTTAAGGATATGATTTCTTTAATGTATATCCAAATAATATATGTATCTGTATTCGTATCCGATAGAGATGAAACGAATATGAATATGAAAATAGGCATATCCGATATGTTTTCATCCTAATCTCTACATCTTTTTCTCTTCCTTGCTTAACTACTTCTCAAATTACACTAGATGCATTTCAAGATTTTGAATATTTTAGTAAAATTTTTTTCATATTAACTAGAGGCAAGTTTCTTGTTGAATAGTACTCTCTTGGATTTAATCTTATCTAAAAATAATATAATTTATATTTATGAGAAGATAAAAATATAAATATTTTCGGAAGTATTGGTTTACTTGTAAAACTTAATGATGTGATAATATATCTCTTTATAAAATAAAAGAATTTATTTAAAAAGTTAGATGGTATGGTATAAAATCTGTCACTATAACATCCGTTGTTTAAACGTATAATGACAATATTGTTTATTGTGAAATTATTTTTATAGTTGAAATTAACGACCAATGTCATATATGTTCCTACATCATTAGAGACAATCCATATAGCAACATTTATCCATTGCTTTTTTTCAAATTTCTAGCCAGTTATCGCTAAATTTTGACTAAATTAGCAAGGATTTGTTAAACTTTTGAAAAATGATAATGGATAATGTCGATATATGCACCATCACGAATGATATAACATTGTATATGATATCTGTTGCTAATTTCAAAATAAAAAATAATTTGCAATAAATTTTACCATCAGTATATATTTAATAATGGATGATACAGTGATAGATTTTGAAAAACGTTGTTATAGATCCATTTTGTTATAGTGTAAATCACAACTGGAAAATTATCTAAATATTTGGATGGTTTTGAGGATGTGATAATATACCCCAAAAATGATCTTTATAACATATAAGTTTAGATATTATATTTTTGATATTAAATAAAAAATATTTTATTCAAGATAATTTGCCCCTTATAATACATGATAGTGTTCTTAAACAAATCATGATTGATAGAAATTCCATAAAAGAATATATATGCCCATAGTTGAAATTTAATAATTCATACACTATATCTTTTGATATTAAATTGTTATCTCAAAAGTAGTTTTTTTTCTTATCTAATATCATATAATTACTTAAATGGGTCAAATCTATCTTGAATATCATATCCATATGTTCTTGTCATTAAATTATTAGTTAAATTATCCATATATCACATTAGAAGTTATTTAATTAATTTATCCATATACAAGAAATAAATAAAGTCTATACAAAAAATTAAACATATTAGAACATAATTGTTATTATTTATTATAGAACATTAACAAATTATAAAAAAAGAAATGCATATTTTCCTTCATATTTCTAGAAACATGGAAAATGTCCAAAAAAGCTCATTTGATATCTTTAAAAATGTCATGATTTTAGGTCAAGAGAAACCATCACATCATTTTTACAGAAAAATCTACATACAAACATGTCATTCGATTATGTATTGCCCCCCTAGCCAATAATCCTAGCTTTGTCCCTACGCCTATCCATGTTAGTTTTGGCGTATCCATGTGGGTCTTCTCCTTAATCAGATTCACTTTGTAGACTAGGACAAACACGTTCCCTTGGGATAGCAATTTCACCACTTCAGGTAGTGTGACTTTGACGTTGGCCACTTTCACAAAATCCTCCATTCGAGTAGGGAAGGATGATAAACTCTCTAGATATTTGAGATTTTGCAGCTCATTCAACTATTTCACGATCATATCCACTTTCACGATCAATTGATTGAAAAAAATTGCAAGGTGGGAATTTATGGTTGCTTTCCACAAACAGATTTTCTATTTTTTAGTTGTAGACATGGTGGTAAGGCAGATTCTTTTGGTAGGCACATGTGGTAAATAATAAGGTTTTTATTACTTGTGCCCTTCTTAAATTCTGCAAAATTAGTTATGTCCCTCTCTTTTTATAATACTAGTTATGTCCTTATATTCTTACAAAATTTACAGTTCTGTCCTTTTGTAATATCAGTTATGTATCTACTTTACCTTAATAAGAGGGTAGAGCTGTGAATTTTGTAAGAATATAAAAAATATAGCTGTTATTACAATAAAAGAGGGGCATAACTGATATTATATAATCTAAGAAGTGTCAAGTAGTGAAACCCCTAAATAATATTTTGATGTTCTTCGTCATCTTCTCAAAGATGGTGCACAAACTCTTCGTTGCGATTTAAATCGCTAACTCCACTAGTGGAACTCACTAACTAAGCACACAATATGCACATAGTTGCACAATTCAGCCTTTTAGGGGATCAAAAAGCATCTCCAATCTTCGAGGAAGTATCTCAAGTAATACTTATTAATATATCATCAAAGTTATATAATCAAATGGGCTGCATTTATGATTAAGACATGCCAAATTAAGCATGTATCGAATCTCATAACATGCATTAAAATATCGGTATTGCACAATATTCCATTTTTTTGTAATTGAAGATATGCATAGTAACTTCTTTTGGCATTTAAAATTTGTAGTCATTCATTTCTAAAAGCATATTATCATTTAACACAATCTTATAGCGATTTAACCACTACCCCGAAATTATTATTCTGAAAGGTCATTTATAGTATTAGTGAGAGCTCTAAAACAACAAACAATAACCAACATATCGAGCTACATATCATTAAAGGGTTTAAAAACTAAATTCTATCTGTTGGTACTTAAATATATTCATTCAAGAAGATGCAAGGTAACTGAATCTCTTGCACTTAGTTACATATAATCAATTTTAGATTGCATCTAGGGTAATATTATAAGTCTCATGATGTCGAAGAAGCTTCAATCATCGTTCCATTCAAATGATGTCTTAACATAGCTAAAATGCATGGGGAAATCCCAATTAGAGCATGAAATATAGCTTCGAACAATTCTGCAATTTTAACAAAGGAACTTTATGTAGATTTTAAGGTTATGCCTTTGGTCATAAACTTAACAGCCATCTAAAGATGTCTGAAATTTATCCATAATTATAATTTATTTACATTTCAATTAAAAAGGCAGAAGGACAAATATGTAGTTCAAGAAACCTAAATATTGGCCAAAATAGAACAAAAGTAAAGTTTGAACTTGGCATCCTATGTACACGCACATAGTCGATCTTGTGACTTGAGCTACTCGCCAATGATGTATACCTCCACTCTTTCTTAACTAAGGACTTTTCGGCCAGCATCGCAAATAAGTGTGTATAGTCTACTACTGTTTCTAACAATCGTATTAACAAGATTTAGGAGTAGATCATGATTTTCTTGTCGTTTAATGCAATTCTAAATGTTGAATGGTTATATCTAGCATTTCTTATATAGATCAATTGTTTAGTATAGCCTCTCCTAATATTCGTTTGTATGGATAGATGGCAAAGCAAAGTAGATCACGCCAAAAATGACTTGGATTGGTGATCTTTGTGTGGATCAGAGTAGATCAAAATTCTATCTGATCCAATTCGATGACCTCCTTCAAGATCCATACCCACCTTGATGTGTTCTGGTATTCCTTGATATTTATTCGATTTGATAAGTTGTTATGTGTTGTCAGATATGTGACTACATATGCTGTATATCAATTTTGAGAATAATCCTATGCGAATTTGGGAAGGTTGGGATTATTAGGGTTGTTTTGAACCCCTGGGTATTTAGGAAAAACTTTTAGGAGTTTCATTATGTATGTATCAAGTTTACCCACTATCAAGGAGGAAGCATGGTTCAAAACCTTGTTTGATCTCTAGAACATATACCTAAAATTTATAATTAAAATAGAATAAGAGAATTATAATTGGAATAGGATCTACATCTCAAAGTGTGGTTCAAGAGGAAAAACTTGAGAAGTTTGATGTCTTTATCTTGTAAGACGAGCTTTTGATCAGATGGCCATAGGTTGGGCACCTCTTTATTAAACTCATACTTTCGTCCATCGTGGGAGGAACTCGTTTGGAAGAGGTGAAGATGGGTAAGTGATTTCGAAATCGGAGAAAGGCTACCTTTACCTCTCCTTATATAAAAAAATTGCTAAGCATAATCCTCCTTCCAAAATTAATCTTAATCAACTTCCCTCACACTTCAAAAACTTGAATCTAGGATGTCAAATATTATTTGATTCATATTCATTTGAAATTCAAATATCCCTCCATCTCAACTCACCACATCGAGGGGTTAGCTCAATCCAAAAAATGTGTGCCTTCGTAATCATGGACTAACTAGCGCCAAGCCAGGTTATTTCATTCAATCAATATTAACAAGTTTTTCTTTCTCTACTAATCTTTATTCGGGTAGGCATTTAGTGAATCGATTACTTCAACATAATCTCATCAAGTTCATTCTCAGTTTCTTGAGTCAACTTCCATCTATGTAGACTCAATCTCAGTTGGCTAGGTCCCCTAACCTTAAGAAATGTTGGCTGACATGCCAAAAAGGCTTAAGATTTCACTATACCCTCTCATATGGGTTAGAGGAACTCTGAGATTCGCAAACTGAAGATAGACGAGCAACATCCATCCTATTGGCTATAATTCGCTTCTTCTTTAGTTCAACATACTCCATCTCTGCTTAAAAATACTTTTAACATTGCTTGATTTGCTAACATGTTTATATTTTCTCACTTATGTGGACCCTCAATTGCAAACTTATTGTAATGTGGCAAGCTTTGGTATTTCGAAATAGAATTTATACTTGCCAACAAAAACTTATCTGTCACAATGATTTAGAGACTTAGAAACACATGCTGGTAAAACGCCCCTTCTTCATAATGATTTCTCTTGCATTGCACCCACTTATTCATGAGATCAGAGACAATTCTAAACTCCTTCTCCATGCTTGGTATCTTGATGATGGGACTATCATCGGGGACATATTAGAGGTCGCCAAGGTGCTTGACATTATGCAACGTAGAGGCCCTGAGTTGGGACTTAGTCTGAATATCAAGAAAACTGAGATTTTTTGGCCTTCATGTGATGGACAGAAGGTCCGCAAAGGACTATTTCCCACTGATATTGGAAGGTCCGTGGTAGGAGTGAAACTGCTTAGAGGTGCAGTGAGCATGGACAAAGGATTTGTTGAAGACTTGGATATGAGGAGAGCCACCAAAGCTGTTGAATTAATGAAATTACTCCCCCAGTTGGATGACCCACAGAGTGAACTTCTTTTACTACGATCTTATATGGGTTCAGCCAAGCTCATGTTTGGCTTAAGGACATGTCAACCCACATGCATGGACCAAGCTGCTGCTTTTTTTGACAGAGGGCTACGTGAAGCTATTGAGGACATTGTGATTTGTGGAGGTCCTTTCTTTGGCGACCTTCAATGGCGGGTGGCATCCTACCAATCAAGCTTGGTGGCTTAGGACTGCACTCCGCTATTGAGGCTTCTTCATATGCTTTTGCGGCCTCTAGAGCTCAATCTTGGGTGCTTCAAGATCACATTTTACGAAACAGTGGGGTATGTGATATTGATTCTATTTTTTTGGATGCCTTGGAGAGTCTGCGTGTCAAACTCCCATCCTTAGATCTTACATGTTTTGCTAACAAGGATACCATCCCCCCTAAAGCCCAGAATGCTTTGGCGAGTTCCCTTTTTAGCAAAACTGTCAATGAAATTGAGGTTGAATTTGACATGACAGCTAGACAAAAGGCAATTTTTCGGTGTTTGCAATCTGACCATGCTCAAGATTTTCTTCTAGCTATTCCTATTGATGGTCTTGGAATGCATATGTCACCTATTGAGTATCGTACTATTCTTAGATATCTCCTTATGATTCCTCTATTCCCAGCAGATGAGGCATGCCCAATGTGGAAGAATGATAAGAAAAGATGATTCGTTGTTTTCAAGAGGTCTAGGGGTCCTTATATAGGACTAAACCCTAGAGGGCTCAAAGGAGAATATTCTATAGAATATTCTTTAGAATATAGAATATTCTCTATAGAATATTCTATTAACAAATAGCCACGTAGAATATTCTCTTAACATAAAAGCCCTCGTGGGGTTACAATAGAATATAAAGAAAGAAAATCTTCTGCAATCTCTAACACTCCCCCTTAAGTTGGAGCATATCCATCGATCATGCCCAACTTGGAAGATATCTAGGAATGGCGCTTCTTTGATAAGTCCTTTGTGAATATGTCTGCAAGCTGAAGATCTTTTGAGATATGTGGTGTAGAAATCTTGCCTTCTCGTACAGCATCACGAACAAAATGACAGTCGATCTCAATGTGTTTGGTCCTCTCATGGAACACAAGATTTGTAGCAATATAAGTGGCAGATTTGTTATCACAGTATAGAGGAACAGGAAGTAGTGATAGCAATATTGAGTTCTTGCAAAAGAGACAGTAACCAGGTAATTTCGCATGTGGCTTGGGCCATTGCCCTATATTCTGCCTCTGCACTGGATCGGGAAACCACTGTCTGCTTCTTGCTCCTCCAACTAACAAGGTTACCTCCTACCATCATTGCATAGCCCGTCGTAGAACGATGATCCTCAGGTGAGCTTGCATAATCAGCATCAGCATAAGCAGCAACCTTAGTGTATCCATTTGCCCCATAGAGACCACGTCCAGGGATTCCTTCAGGTAGCGAAGGATCTGAAGAACATCTTGCCAGTGGCTGTAGCATGGTTTCTCCATGTGTTGGATAGCTCTGTTCACATCATATGATATGTCTGGCCTAGTAACAGTAAGGTACAGAAGTTTGCCAACCAGGCTTCTGTATCTTGTAGTATCTTCAAAGGCAGGATCATCTAGTGTAGAATGTTTCTTTGGTTCTGAAGGTATGCCAGATGGCTTGCACCCAAGTAATCATGCTTCAGTTAGTATATCTAAGCAGTACTTTCTTTGTGACATATGAAGCCCCTTCTTGGTGCGTAAGACTTCTATACCTAGAAAATAGCGAAGTTGCCCCAGATCCTTGGTGATAAAAACCTTTTGCAGAAAAGTCTTCACTTCTAGCACTCCTTTATCGTCGTCATCTGTAACAACCATGTCATCCACATATACAACTAGTATGACAGTACCTGTTGATCGTTTTCTGACAAAGACTGAATGGTCATATGTAGTTCTCTGAAAGCCCAGAGTGTTAATCTCTGAACTAAGTCTGTCAAACTATGCCCTCGGACTTTGCTTTAGACCATAAATTGCTTTGTGAAGTCGGCAAACATACTCCCCCTCGACTTCGTAACCTTGGGGTTGCATCATGTAAACCTCTTCCTCAAGATCACCATATAGAAATGCGTTCTTGACATCCAGTTGAAAAACAGGCCAGCCTTTGTTCACGGCTACAGAGAGGATAGTGCGAATAGACCCCATCCTGGCAACAGGTGAAAAAGTCTCGAAGTAATCAATTCCATATTTCTGTGTAAAGCCTTTTGCCACAAGTCTTGCTTTCAGTCTGTCAATAGAACCATTTGGAGAATGTTTCGTAGTAAAGACCCATCTACAGGCAACAGGCCTGACAACTTCAGGACAGGGAACTAGATCCCATGTTCCTCTGGAATTGAGAGCATCCATTTCTTCATTCATAGCTTGTCGCCACCCGTGGTCCTGTAATGCACTGTGATAGTCTCCTGGGACAGAGATTGTCATAAGAGCATCTGCATATCTTTTATCAGAACATGATAGGCTATCAGTGGACGTGAAATTAGACATAGTATGGATAGTGCATTGCCTCTTTGTTCTGCGTAGGGCAATGGGAAGCTCCTGAGGATCATCCGGAGTAGTATTGGTGGAGGCACTTGAAGATGGCATATTTTCCTGCAACAAAGGAACAGGTAGAGGAACATGAACAAGAGGGGACACATGTTTTCTTTTATAGACAATTGGTGGAGGAGGAAGTTCTATTGGTATGTCAGACACGTCTTGATTGAAGAAGCGAGTTTGTTCGAAAAAAGTGACATCATCTGATATATAATAGCGTTTACCACAAGGATCATACCATCTATACCCTTTCTTTGTTTGGGAATAACCCAGAAAAACACATTTAATTGCACGTGCCGATAATTTGTTTGCAGTATGAAAGTTGTGAACAAAGGCGGTGCATCCAAAAATCCGCAGAGGTAGAGGAAATGGTGAGTCATTTGGATACAATAAGGCAAAGGGTGTGGAGCCATTTAGGGAGACAGAGGGAACTCTGTTGATAAGATGGACAACAGTGAGAATAGCATCTCCCCAATAGGTTTTGGGGACCTTCATTTGTGTAAGAAGAGAGCGGGAAATGTCGAGGAGATGTCGAAGTTTTCTTTCGGCTACCCCATTCTGTTGGGAGGTATATGGGCAAGAGGTTTGATGGATAGCACCCTGGGAAGAAAAGAAGGATGTTAAATCATTTTGTGTAAATTCCAATGCATTATCAGAACGAAATATTTTAACAATAGTGGAGAAGATGTTTTTGACATAGTAAAAGAAATTCTTGACAATATTGTTAATTTCTGAGCGTTCCTTTAACAGAAAAACCCAAGATGATCGACTGTAGTCATCCACAAAGACAACAAAATATTTATGACCACTTAGACTTCGGACCGGACAGGGTCCCCAGATATCACAGTGAACAAGTGCAAAAGGAGTACAGCGGCGAGGCTCAGTCCGTATAGGAAAGGAGGTTCGATGATGTTTCCATAACTGACATGCTTCACACTCAAAGGGTTTCAGCATAGAAAGTTCAGGGAACATCATGGAGAGAGCTTTAGCAGAAGGGTGACCAAGACAAAGGTGCCATAGAAAAGGATCTTCAGAGATGGAGACCGCACTAGCAAAGTTGGAATTAGAAGGGATGTCGAGGTAATAGAGGTCGTTCCTCTCATGACCCCCACCAAAAATCTTCCTCGTCCAGATGTCCTGAAAATAACAACAAACCTCATCAAAAATAACACGACAGTTAAGCTGATGACATAGCTTCTGTACTGATAGAAGGCTGAGAGGAAAAGCAGGGGCACAATGAACATCTGTCAGATGCAGCTTGGAAGAAAAGTTGACAGTACCAACAACAGTCACTGGGGAATGATCCCCATTAGCAACCCGAACAGTCTTCACAGAGGAAGATGGCTGGGAGGAGGTTAGCAAACTTCCTTCTCCCGTCAGATGGGTAGAGGCTCCAGAATCAATAATCCATGCATGCTTAGAGGCAGAGACAGAGTTTGCTACTGTACCTGAGGTAGTAGCCAGGCTAGCAGTAGGGGCAGAAGCATTACTATCAGAAGGGCTAGATTCTTGCAGAAGTTGTCGTAGGCGAGCATATTCAGAAGCAGTGAATGGGATTTGTGCCTCGCTGGTTTGCTGAGTAGATGTTTCTGCAGTTGCATCATACGATACTTCATCATAGGCATTGTTAGCATTAGGTTGCATCCCAAACGTTGCCCAGCATCGATCAAAAGGGTGATTCCAGCATCCACAGTCTACACATGCTGGATACCGAGCAGAAGAATCACGACCACGTCCATGATCACGTCCGCGTCCAGAGTCACGGCTGCGTCCAGATTCACGACCACGTCCACGTCCACGTCCTGAGTCACGTCCCCGTTCTCCTTGATAGTTATGATGCCCTCGGTATCCTGAGGAGGTATAGTGGGCCATCGTCTCTGTAGAGGTGTGGGTGGTAGAGTGCTGAATCAGAGCCTCTAGCTCCTGTAAGCGTCCAAGATGGTTTCAAGAGTAGGTAGAGTATCAGCCATAAGAAACTAATCTTTCATAGGCTTATATTTTGGATTTAGCCCCAAGAGAAATCTGTAAACCTGCCATTCAGCACGTTCCCCTACTTGTTTATCACAACATGCAGGCTGAAAAATAAGGAGTTCCTCAAAAAGGCTTGTAAGAAGCCTGTAGTATTCGATAAGACTTGATTCTCCCCGAGTGGCAGACCAAATTTTTGTGTATATGTCTGACAGATGAGACTTAGTCATCTTTTGAGAATATGTACGCTCAAGGTTTTCCCACATTGCCTTAGCGGTGTCTTTGTAAAGAAGATTCGCAGCACTGTTTGGATCGACACTATTCGTCATCCAAGTGATAACCTGACAATTATCAACAAACCAAGTTTCATAGTCCTTATCAGTTTCCGCAGGTGGAACTTTCGTAAGAATGTAGCTCTTACGCTGGCCCTTCAACTTGATAGAAGTGCCCTGTACCAGCAAAGAAGAAGTAGGGTACGTGGTCTTGATCTCGACAGACGTCATCGTGGCGGCTTAGGTCAAGAAAAAGTGACCTAGAGAGTATATCTTCCCTCAATTTATCATCAAATATCTAAACACTCATCAAGGAATAAGAAGGATGAGGCAATGATCGTTTGATGGCACAAGAGGGGGGCCTGGTGGAGTCGGCCTGGCGGCGGAAGGAGGCCCTGGGAGGGCTGGCGGAGGCGCCTGGCAGCGCGAGGCAATCCTGGCCGACATGGCGGTGGTACCTGGCTGCCCTAGAGCAGCCTGGCGATGCTCAGCCAAGGCGGCATGGGCCTAAGGAATGAGGTGCGGAGACCCCGAGGCGGCACGTGGTTGTAGATGAACTTGGAGGGCTGGCGGTGGCGGAGGGGTGATTAGGTCAGAACACCGGCCTAGGACCGTTGCTCTGATACCATGTGGAAGATAGACAAGAAAAGATGTTTCGTTGTTTATTCAAGAGGTCTAGGGGTCCTTATATAGGACTAAACCCTAGAGGGCTCAAAGGAGAATATTCTATAGAATATTCTTTAGAATATAGAATATTCTCTATAGAATATTCTATTAACAAATAGCCACGTAGAATATTCTCTTAACATAAAAGCCCTCGTGGGGTTACAATAGAATATAAAGAAGGAAATCTTCTGCAATCTCTAACACCCAGTATGTAACAAATCTTGCCTAGACTCCTTTGGGGAGCATGCCGTTCATTGCCGTGAACTCCCGTGTTTTAAATATAGACATGATCTTGTCAAAGATGTCCTCTATAATGTTCTCAAGAAGGCTGGGGTTGCGTCAAAGAAAGAAGCACCTGTGAATTTTTTGTCTGATCCACATGAGGGGAGATCCACACTCAGACCAGCGGATGTTTTAATTTTTGGTTGGGCTGGAGGAAAACATGCATGTGTTGATCTAACTGGAGTGTCTCCATTAGTTGGTCTGATAAAAAGTGATTTTACTGTGGGATACGCTGCACAGAAAGCTGCCTCAACCAAAGTTGCTAAACATGAGAAGGCTTGTATTGACAATCAACATGTCTTCATCCCTTTCGGGTTTGATACCTTTGGGTTCTTGGCATCTGAAGCTGTAGAGCTCCTTAAGGGGGTCCAGAAAATTATGCATAGTAATGTTATGGTCCCCAGGTCTATGGATGTTGTGTTCCGAAGAATTGGATTTGCCATACAAAAAGGATTGACGGCGCAGCTTGTTGCCCGTCTCCCAACAATTTCTTTGTAATATGATTAAATATGAATAATAATAGAAATATTTAATTTAAAAAAAATTAAAAATTTCATCTTTTTCACCTGAAGATATATTGAAAAATAATTAGCACATGAAATAAAAAATAGTACTAGCTTGGTGGTTAATTTGAAAGAGAGATGCATAAGAATGTTTACGCTTAGTTAATCTATCTTGGATTTCTACTGCGCCAATATAGGATTAATATCCTTTCGTTCTTGTGTCTTTTTCCTATTAAAAAGAGTCCTGATATAGACTACTCTAACTCTCAAGTTGATATACTATACTATTGCGGGTAAGAAGGCTAAAAACTTGCATAATATAGCTCAGGTATTTGTAGCTTAGACCTGTTTGGGGATGTTTTTGGGTTCTTATGGCGAAAGCTCATCGACGATCTATCTATTGTTGCCTGCTTCAGTTGGTCCCTTCAAAATCGTCTATGTACTTTGTATTTATTTTGTGTCCTATTTGTTATCTTACTACTTATTGTTTTACTAACAAACAATGATTCCTATTATTAGTTGCTAGATGAAAGAAACTGTGCTTAATTCCTTTTTCCAAAGAAAGGGTTCGTAGATTAACGTGAATAAAAATTTATCCTATTATTAATACGGATCCAGCGGCTTGTCCTTTCAAAAAGATGGAATAACTAATCCTTATCATGATTCTTTCTCGTTCAGAATATGAGTAACACTTATCTTTCATTTAGGTTATTTCGACAAAAATTTTATTTATCCTGAACAAATATCACTTATTCACATGATATATTATATTTCCTTCTTTTCTATCTCTTCCAACTACACCAATAACTTTTAAAAGGACCTATCACAATAGAATCATGAGCTTTTCTTCGAAGCCATGTCCCAGTATAAATGGATTTTATAGAAAAGGAATTTTTCTAATAGAAATGATCACGTCATGATTATATCATCCATGAATTTTTTATCCAATTTTTATTTCTCAAAAGATAAATCAACATATGTTTATTTACAGGAAGATAAAATAATGAATAAGAGCACAATGATAACCATCAATTATGAGAGGGGAGGAGGGAAGGCTATATCATCCATGAATTTTTTATCCGATTTTTTATTTGTCAAAATACAAATCAACATATCTTTATTTACATGTAGAAAAATAATAAATAAGAGCTTAATGATAACCATAAATTATGAGAGGTGAGGAGGGAAACCATACAAAACCAACAATGAATGGTGAAAAATGGAAGATGTTGAGAGGGCAATCATTGGGCTTGAAAGGCAGAAGTGGGGGGATGTTCCGGGAAAGAGGACGAGCCGCACGTGGTGTGGGAGTGCGGGGTGGGGCCCCATGTCACGTCCTCCCCACGCGGGGGCGCGGGGGCGAGACATGTTGGGCCACGTGAGAAGTCGCAGGTCTCCGCTCCCCGCCCACGTGAACTCCACTCCCGCCTTGTTGTCGCCTACCCCCAAGTAGTACGGCATCACGTCCCCACCATCAACCCCTCATCATGTGCTTCCCATCTCTATCTTATCCATCCATTTCTATCCATCAATCACGTCACTCTGAACTGAATGGGTTAAGGTGGCAAGTGGTGGAGGAGAGAAGCCACTGGAAGGGATACTTGATGCGGGAGTTGGCCGTCACATGAACCCTTGAGGTCCTCCTGCTGCTGCACGCATGTTGTCACTCGTTTTATTTTAGTGCTCGTAGTTTGTGAGGTTTTGTTTTGTTTTTTCTTTAAACGATCAAATTAGACATTCATTCATCGAAGCACAGAGGGCCCGTTCGGTAGGAGAATAAACAGGAATAATGATGTAGAATAAGGGGAAAAAAGGTCTATTCTCCGTTCGGCTGGAGGATAAGAATAAGGAGAATAAGGTGAAATAAAGGTAGGTAAGGTGGGATAAAGATAGGAATAAGAGTAAAATAAGATGAAATAATGAAGAATAATCGTACCACGGGGAAGCGTGTTGGGGGCTTATTCCCCTTATTTCATTCCTCCTTATACCCCAAACGAACAGGGCCAGAGAGTTTGAGAGTTTGACTGATCAAAACCTATTTCACTACCTTTCATGCAGGATCCACTCTTCTTCCATCAAATATATATATATATATTATATCATTTGAAAATTATAAAATATTCAATTTCTACCTATTACTCCAAACTTTAATACAATAATATCACAACAACTACCCACTTTTTCAAATTTCAGTACAATCGCATCACAATAACTATTGAGAATTATTGAGAATCACCATGTAAGGAAATTATCATACTGGTAATTTCCATAGGAGTGTGTTTCCATACGTATGTATTACCATATGAGTAAGGGGCAGTCCTGTAATCTCCCATGTAAACCCTAGCCCTAATCCCTATTATAAAAGAGGGATTAGGGAGCCTAATTGAATCAAGAAGAACGATCCCACTTTTCAACATGGTATCAGAGCCATAACGGCCCCGATCCCTCTCTCCGCCGCCGCCCTCCCCCCCACCATCGCCCCATCGATCTCGCCATCGCCCAATCGCCCGCGCCCTCTGTTCCCACCATCGCCCCATCACTTGTTCAACCCATCGCCTCGACCTCATCATCACCCCGCCACCTGTTCCCACCCATCGCCCTCTATTCCCACCCATCGCCCTCTGCTCCCCCGCGCCCTAACCATCGCCCCATCGCCTACCCCTCATCCGAGCCCTCGCCACTACCCCACCTGCGCTACATCCTCTGCGCTACCATCTCTCTCGCCACACCACAGTCATCCCAACTGACCTAGCCCCATCCCTGATTCCCTTACATCAGATTCTCTTCATGCGCAGTTGAAGGGCATCGTTGCCCAGAGAGTGTATGCCAATACTACTTCCAAAGGACGGCGACTCTGGATGCCCAATCGTCCACTAGTGCACCCGCGCCTCTTAGAGCTACGTCTACAACAGCACGCGGGTCACACGTCATCGCCTTCATCACGCTTCTTCTCTTTCGTACAAGGCCGTCCGAAATCAACCTTGCAACATTTATGCACTACTTCTGTGTGCACAGCCATGCATCGTAACCTTAGTTCGCTGCATGTTCTTTGATATCGAAACATATATAGGTCCGTCAACCACAAATTAAGAGATTGCTTGCCCCCTATCTCGGACAAGTACCAACTACACACGCATGACGTCCAATGATGGTACATCTGACGTTGATGGAGGGAACCAAACAAAGTTACCCTCATTCAGATCAATTCCGAAACTAGACGCTACAAACTACTCAATGTGGTCTCGCGTTTTCCTAATGATTGTGCGTGGTTATGATAAGGAACACGTTCTATTAGAAGCCGAACCAACCGATAAGGTTGGCAAATATGCCTCATGGGTCAAAGACAATGGCATGGTGAGTTCGTGGATAATGGTCAGTGTTATCGATAGAATAGCACATGAACTAGTTTACTACGACAGTGCACACGATACGTGGAAGTCATTACTCATCACGTATGGCCAGAATAAAAACTCTACTAAAATGTATCAATCTTTTTATGAACTGATGCATATGCGGCAGAATGGGCGATCGTTATCAGAGTATTTTTCCGCCCTCAAATCCTTGGTAGGAAGCTACGATGCGTGTGCTCCTTTATGTACTTGTACTACACAAAGGCAACATCGACAGAATATGGCAACTATGATCTTCCTAGGAGGATTGGATTCAACCTTTGCAGCTCCTCGAGATCAGATGATTACCGCAGCCACTCTTCCAACAATGGAGGAAGCATACAGCACATTATGCAGAATACCTCCATCCTCTAATCCATCTGCAGAGATTATGAGCCAAACAACAGCTCTCGTAGCATCTGGGCGAGGTTTCAGAGGACACTTTCAGGGTCGCGGTCGTGGTCGTCAATTCCTAGGGAGAGGCCGATCACCTATACAATGCTCTTTGTCACAAATTAGGGCACACCGAAGCAGTATGCTACAGCAAGCATGGTCGTCCAGGAACTTTAGCCAGAGCAGCAACAACAGACACTGATGGAGGCTCAATCGCGATTCCTCGAAAAGACTTTGAGGACCGAATGCAACGGTTGTCTCAGGTGAACTCCAATGGGTCCTCCGAAGAAGTCGCTGCCATCGCTCAAGCAGGTACTGTTCTTGCTTCAGCTAGTCATCATAATCGCTCTGACTGGCTTATCGATACGGGAGCCTCCACCCATTTATGTGGAGATTCCCGCATCATCCGGAAACTCCGCCCACCTGATCCAGGAAAAACAGTTCAGGTAGCAGATGGTAGATCGTCACCAGTAAAAGGGATCGGGGATGTGCACCTCACCCCCACGATTGAGCTAAATGATGTCTTATTAGTTCCTGATTTTCCGCTAAGTCTGCTTTCGGTCAGCCAATTATGCAAAGACCTTAACTGTAAAGCTATTTTTAATGCGGCCACTTGTATTTTTCAGGACATACTGACTGGGAGGATGACTGGTACATGCCATGAAGAAGGCGGGGTCTACCACCTCGATTACCCATCTAGCATGTTCGCCTATTCTGGAATTACTGTAACCCAGTCATACACTACCATTTGGCATCAACGACTGGGTCATCCCTCAGTCCACAAGCTTCGTCGCCTTCTTCCACAGCTGCCCCCCTCAATTAATCTCAACTGTGAGGCTTGTCAGATTGGAAAACATCATCGTCTTACCTTTCCTTCCTCTGGTAATCAGCATTCTACTGATATATTTGATCTCATTCACATGGATATTTGGGGTCCTAGTCGGTATCCTGACCGCTTAGGACATCGTTATTATCTTGTTTTGATTGATGATTACTCCTGAGTAGCATGGACTTTCCTCTTGAAAAACAAATCAGATGTTTATAGTATGCTCACTCGATATATCATTGAGATAAAAACTCAATTCGGTCGAACTATTAAAACCATTAGAACTGACAATGGTCAAGAATTCCTATCACATGACGTACAACAATTCCTCTCCAATCGAGGAATTACACACCAAACAACGTGTCCTCACACATCCCAACAAAACGGTGTGGTCGAACGTAAACATCGGCACATCCTCGATACTACTCGCACACTGCTTCTTGACTATCATGTTTCGTCCCTTTATTGGGGTGATGCCGTCCTCACATCCACATTTCTTATTAATAGGATGCCATCTACAACCCTACACGAATAAATTCCCATTGAAATTCTTTTTCCTAACAAACCCATCTATCCAGTGCAACCACGAGTCTTTGGCTGTACCACTTTTGTTCATCTAACCACACCAGGCAGGGATAAACTTGCTGCCCGAGCTATCAAATGCGTCTTCTTAGGATATTCTACAAAACAAAAAGGGTACAAGTGTTTCAATCCACGGACTTGTAAACACTATGTAAGCGCCGATGTTACCTTCTTTGAATCAATCCCTTACTTCGCTGTATCTACGAGTCATGGTACCCCACCAAATATTTTAACTTCTCCATTACCTGTACCAACTCCACAAGGGCCTCTGCCTTCTTCTGCGCCCGACCCTCCTCCTCAGGTATGTTCCCCATCTCAAGGTGCGGTGTCTGATGAAAATACAGGAAGTAATGGTCAGTCAGAGCATCTGCCAATAGCTCAACGACGCCCAACAAGACAATGTCCATCTGTGTATCGCACAAGGCATCCCATCTCTACTGTCATGACATTCTCAAAGCTTGCCCCTTCCTATAAGGACTTTGCACTTGCTGTCTCCAACATGGTCATACCTAATAATCATATTGATGCCCTTACAAATCCACAGTGGTGTCAGGCAATGAAGGAAAAAATGACTGCTCTTGAGTCCAGAGTTACATGGACACTTGTGGATCCGCCAGCAGATTGTCGAATAGTCGGATCAAAATGGGTGTTCACTATTAACCGCAATCCAGATGGCTCTATTGCACGATACAAGGCTCGTTTAGTTGCTAAAGGGTTTACACAAACATATGGCGTCGACTTCTTTGACACATTCTCTCCCGTTGCTCGCCTATCGACGGTACGGATTCTCATCGCTATTGCAGTAGAATTTGATTGGCCATTACACCAACTAGACGTCAAGAATGCATTCCTATACGACGATCTTCATGAAGACATCTACATGGAACAACCTCCCGGTTTCAAGAAAGAAGGTGAGTGTCAGAAGGTATGTCTCCTGCACAAGGCAATATATGGTCTAAAACAAAGTCCTCGGGCCTGGTTTCATAAATTGTCTGAAGCACTGCAAGTGATTGGGTTCACGAGATCGTCATCCGATCACTCCTTATTCACCAAGAAGAGTTCGAAGGGCATAGTAGCAATTCTAGTGTATGTTGATGACATCATCCTTACGGGAGATGATGGTGAAGAAATTGCCAAAGTTAAAAAGCACCTTTCAGAACAATTTGTAATAAAGGATATGGGACCATTGCGATACTTATTGGGGATTGAGATAGCCATGTCAAAACAAGGGCTGGTTATGTGCCAAAGAAAATATGCCACTGATCTGCTAATGGAAACAGGAATGCTTGGTTGTAAACCAGCACATATCCCTATGGATCTGAAAGGACGAATATATGAGGAGGGAGTCACAGAAGATGTTGGTAGATACAGACGTTTAGTAGGCAAACTGCTTTACCTTACTATTACTCGTCCAGACATTGCCCTGGCTGTAGGTAAACTGAGTCAGTTTATGGATTCACCTATTCAAGCTCATTTTGATGCATGCATGATGGTTCTTCGATACATCAAGCAATCTCCCGGGAAAGGATTATTATTCCGCAAGGATAATAACCTCAACCTCGTAGCCTATTCAGATGCAGACTACGGAGGATGCTTACGAGATAGAAAATCTACTACATGCTTTTGCACATATCTAGGAAGAAACCTAATCACATGGAAAAGCAAGAAGCAGGCAGTGGTGTCACGATCAAGAGTTGAAAGCGAATATAGAGCCATGGCACAAGCAACTACTGAACTCATGTGAGTCAAGTCTGTTCTAACCGATCTTCATGTCAGAACTAAGGACATCATGGAACTTAGATGTAATAATCAAACAGCAATGTACATTGCAAATAATCCCATGTTCCATGAACGAACAAAACATGTAGAAATTGACTGTCATTACACTAGAGATCTTATACATAAGGGACTACTACGCACACAAGGAGTATTGTCTACAGATCAAGCTGCTGATATATTTACAAAACCACTCGCACGGACTCAGTTTGAGAAATGTTGTAAGAAGCTGAGCATGTATGATCTATATGCTCCACCTTGAAGGGGAGTGTTGAGAATTATTGAGAATCACCATGTAAGAAAATTACCATACTGGTAATTTCCATAGGAGTGTGTTTCCATACGTATGTATTACCATATGAGTAAGGGGCAGTCCTGTAATCTCCCATGTAAACCCTAGCTCTAATCCCCGTTATAAAAGAGGGATTAGGGAGCCTAATTGAATCAAGAAGAACGATCCCACTTTTCAACAATAACTACTCACTTTTTCAAATTTTAATACAATCACATCACACAAATCCTTTCAACTTTAAACCTACTAACCAAACACTAAAACACAAAAAATATTACCCTCCTCAAGATAACCCACGAACCAAACGCACCTTAAAGGTATAGCATTGAAATAGACAAACTGCACATTCCGCAGTCGAAACAAGCGGTTCGAAAAAAGACCAAATCAAGACAAAGCGTTCAAAGATCAACCAACCAAGCCCCAACGAAGCCTAGAAAGAAGTGATTACCCTCAAAAGGCAGCATAATCCCAGAAAGCAAAGGGTTAGTTGCCACCATCAAATGTTCCTTCACAAACATAAGCCTGCCAGCAGATAAGGAGTGATCATTGCCACCCAGGCTACCAGGAGATCAGGAATATGCAAAAATAGAGACAAATCCCACAAATCTGATAACCAGCCTTATGACAACAAAATTCCAAGGATCTAAGAAACAAATGATGTCATAGATCAAGGAAAATAAAGTTAGTTATTGAGCCTTTCACAATGAAGATCGTTCTCCATTGCCCGAAGCCATGTAAGCAATACTGCAAATGGGTGAAACACCCATAGCCATATCTTTTTTTGGTAAAAAGGTAAAACTATATATTTCCAAAAAAGACCGAACCAATTACATACAAAAAAGAAGAAATTAGGGCTCCCAGAGCACGGAAAGCATCATATTACAAAACAAGGTATAACCCGTGACAAAAACTCGGGAACCCTACAAAAATCTGATTAGGCTAAAATTCCGAGAAATATCCGCAATTGTACGTTCCGGAGGCTGAAGCCTAGAAGAAGACAAGGCGAGGTTTCTCTCCTGCCAGATATGCCAAACCGTCAAAGCAAGAAGAGCAGCAGTTACAGATCTGTCCTTGGAAGTGGGCTGATTGAGAATCCAAGATATAATATCAGCAAGGAGATGCGATATAGGTGCTTAAATTTCCAGGGTCGAGCATGCGCCAATCCAGACCATCGAGGAGTAAGGGAAACCGAGCATTATGTGTTCATGAGATTCAGGACTTGCGGAACAGAGGGGACACGAAGGGGGAAGGTCCAAACTGAAGGATCTTAGACGATCCAGTGGGGAGACGACCTGAAATGGCACGAAATAGGGTGAAGGCACACCTGGACCCATAGCCATATCTCTCCAAAGGAAGGCCCCCTTTTTTTAGCACATCAATCTGAGTAATCAGGCCACCACGATGATAGCATGCACTAATGTTTTCTAAAAGAAAACCTTTTTTGTGGTAATGTCAACGGCTGCTTCAGTCAAGAGAGCTGACCAAAACTAGAAGGTCAAGAATGTCCCATCCATCATTGTTCATAAGACGATAAACCTTGTGCCAAGCCACCCTAGCTCTAAGGCTCAAAGTAGAGTTACCATCCCAAAGAAAGTGGTGCCTAATCTTGTCAATTTTCTTAGTGATATTTTCTAAAGATTTGAGATACGAGAACTAGTGGGTGGTCAATGGTGTCAAAGAGGAATTTAGAAGACATATTCTGGCTGACAATGACATGATGGCAACCTTCCACCCCCGTAATTTGTTAGCAAATTTCTTAAGATTCTCCTAGATTTACGAGCTTGGTCACTTGAGTGCAAGGGGAAAACCCTGGTAATAAATGGGAAGGTTGGCTTTAGACCAATTTAAGGTGTTGGCGCACGATCTAATTCTTCGATGGCAAGATCTAGGCCAAAAATTTCAGTTTTTTTATTTGTTTCTACACCCGAGAGCTTAGAGGAAACATTTAGCATTGCCAAGACATTTTTAAGATGTGGACTGTCAAATTCTAGAAAAATTAGAAGGTCATCAACGATATGAAGGTTTGTAATTGGAGCACCATCCCCTTCATAAAAACCCTAGCTTTATTAGAGGCAGAAAGGTTAGTGAAGAACCATGAATTACCCATTCCAATTCATGAGATTTGAAGCGTTGTTCATTGCAGGCGGGCAAATTCATATTGATCAAAGATATCACTTACTCAATATCTAATTAAATATAAAAGCGGTCGAATTTATTTTACTTGAGCAAACCTAAGGTCAAACTGAGGGAGACTATTCTCTCCTTAGGATGATTTTTAGATTATTTAAATGCCAGATTTTCAAGGGGAATTTTTTTAGAAAATATTTTTATGTAAATAAGGATGAAATGCAAATGTAGAATGCCAATATGAAGGTCAAATTAACTTAGGATGTAAAATCCAAATTAATTTGCAATTGGGCTCAAAAATTTAGAAGGCTATTTTTTCTTGATTATTTATGTAGTGACAAATCCAAAACACATTTATTTTATTTTTTAAGTTAGTGTGCAAGCATAAAAATGACTCTTTTCTAGGATTTTTTTCTACAATTATTAATACAATGAAACATAAATATTATGAAAATTTTGTTATAGGTTGAAATTGATGAAATTAACCTGCTATATTTTTTTGAAATTTTTAGATACAATTTCAATTTTCTGTGAATAAAACAAATAAATAGAGTGAATTTTAGTAAATAATTTTAATAAACAGCAAACTTAATTATTTTCTAGAAATAAAATTATACTAGATATGTCTAGTTCAGTTCTATCCAGGAAAAATTCTAACTCCTAAAAGTATTAAGTTTGCAAACCATTAAAAATTAATTACTTAGATCACAAAAAATTAACACTTTGTACACTTAAACAATTTTAATAAATCATCTATGGTCACAAAAATATGAACAAAGTTTACAGGATGTGTAGTTAATTAATAATTAACATACACTTTTTATAATTCAAAAATGATGCTAAACAAAGGTTTGGGCAAAGGAAAAACATAGGGGTCTTGCTACAAATTACATATATGTAATGCAGTACAAAATGAATATGCAACAAGGTCTAAAATGCAATTACCTATACCCAGAAGGGTATTTATGGAAAATCTATGCACAGAATCGTGCTGCGTGTGTGACTACTAGTGCATGTGGTGTGTTAGCAAATAGTAGGAATGGCGAGGGTGTGGAAGCAAAATTTCCTCGCCTCGTGTGAAGAGCATGTGAGATGGTTGCGGTTCTGGTGGAGGTTTGGAGGTGTTGCTCCATGTGGTTGCTACTTGTGGCTTGCCTGGCCTGAAGCGAGAGGTATGGAGTGAGACTTCGGCAAGGCACGTGGAAGGGAGCAATCCATTGGATGAACAATCAAGGGCGGTGATGGACGATAATTGTATCTCTCCCCTTTCCACTCATCTTCTTCGTCTCAGATCACTGACGAGATGGTGTGCATACAAGGACATATGAGTAATATGTTCTCTCAAAGGGATCATACATGTTCACTACTGAATCGGAAGACATGAGCTCAATCATGAGGTATTGGGAATAATCAAATTCCATGCATGGTCATCTTGCTTTGGAAGCATGACACGAATTTATAGGGATGATAAATGATTTGGAAAGCATATGTTCGATACCAACTCCTAAAGAACGAGTAAGAAGCTTAATGATAAAACCTTGAAGAAGACAGTCTAAAAGTGATCTAAACTTTAGGTTTATTCTAAATCTTCTAGTATGCAGGATGTATGGGTATTAGGAATACTCGAGGGTGATGTGATCATAAACGATTGTATAACAATAACGATTCCATTCCGAGGGAGTGATGAAACGTATTTGGATATTAGTGACTCCTCTCAGTAGAAGTAATCTAATCTTAGTCCAAGTGTTGGACATTGATCAGAATACGATTCAGATACAATGAGAAGATTAAATTTACTGTTATGATTTAATTATGCATCTTTGAGAGGTCTCTGAGATCTGGATTTGAGATATGATCTCAACATCCAAGTCAATATACATGGAACATACAATTGCCCTGTCCTTATCTCCAAATATCCGTGGAGAAAACACATTATTCTTGAAAGAGTTCAAGAATAATTCCATTGTTGAATTATATATATCTGAGCATTGAGAAATTGATAATTAAATGTGATTTAAATATCATCAATAATATGAATATGATTCATATTATTTAAGATACATGAGAATGGAGATCTAAGATAATTAAATATGATTTAATCATAAAGGATATAAATAATGTGGATATCACTATCTATTTTATTCATATATTTTATAAATATGATTTATAATATATTAGACAAAGCTAATTGTAAATAGTACCTACAAATTAAATGTTGATGTGAATTGGATTCACATTAAACAATTAATTATAAATGCAAATTACATTTTATTTTGGGTATTAATATGATTCATATTTTCAGTGGCATGATTGCAATTATCATAAAATAATGTAGAATTATTTTTTGTGAATTAATTTACAATAAAAGATGTTGCAAGTATATGTGAGATTAGATCTCACATATTTGGAAGAAGGAAAGCACCTTCCATGTAAAGAGGATGGAGGACAACCCTTGAGTCCTAAATCAAACTGGTTGTCCACTCCTTAGTTGGAAGGAGCTTTACCTCCTTTCTAATCTTTCTATGCACATTGATTTGACTGAATTAAATTATATTGATAATTATTCAATATATTTAATTTAATTTAAATTAATTTTTGTTGCAAATTTATGCAACAAAATCATGACCATTGATTGAAAGCACAAAATAACTTCAACCATTGGTTTTATGTTGCACATGGATTGTGATCTCAAGACTTCCAAAATATTATAAAAGAACATGCAATCCCATCTCTTCTTTTACAACACAATTGCAAGAGCTCTCTCTCTCATTCTCATTACACACCCCTTTCTCTCTCAAGAGTGAATGCCATTCTCTTCTTGACCTAGAGAAAGTTATCAGCGTCGCTACACCGTTGTGTTTCCGCTTCGACTGCTCGTGGGTCTCCATCTTCTTTGGTGCCTCTTGCTCATTAAGAAGACATCATATTTCATGAGATGAAATCATAAGATTTATTGCTTGGATCTTTGACTTGGATTGTGAGAAGCACACGTCTCATCCGCGCTCACAAATGTCTCCTCTGCCATGTTGTACTTGAGACTGGAGGTCTCTTCCCTTGGAGACAATGATCGCAACCACACTTCAAGAAATATTCCTACATTTTGTTTGTGGTTATGATGAAACTATTCGAGAAGAGTTCTCAAATCATGTCATTTCATCTCTTTAAAAATTTTAAATTCCGCTGCTCCGAGCAACTAGTATGAATCGTCGCTCATGATCGCATTGGATGTGATCATCACGCTTATGTGATGCACTTAAGGATTTTTCTCATAGCCTTCAAGTGGTATCAGAACTAGGTTAAGGTCTTTGATATTATTCAAAACCCTAGGTTAACAAGGTTTTGTATTTTGGATGCGCGGGGACTCGTCGTTTTGAATAAGATGCAAGTTTCGAATTATTTTTCCGCTAAGATAAAAACCCATTGTTTATGCACTGTTTAGATGATTTTTTTGGATAATAAAATGTATTTAGAATATCTGAATATGTTTCCAAAATAGTATCCAATTGTTGGCACCGAAAGTGCATGAATTAAAATTCGAAAAGTTCTCGCGTTGAAACTGTTTTTGCATGTATTCGCGGATCTGTAAGAAAATTATTTTTCCTTATGGTTTTCCCGTACTGAAATATGAGAAATATTTATTTTAGTAGAGAATCAAACCAGCAAACTGCTTGAATTTTTTTTGCATGATTCCGACTCTATTTACCCTAGATATTATTAATTTAGTGGAGATGGGCTAGATGATGATTAGGTCATCAAGTCTTCTTATTTAATGTGTTTACCATTCAATGTAAATAATGGAATTTATGAATTTTCCTTGATGAAAATTGATGCTTAATGTTTATGAAAATAATTGATTAAAAATCAATGACCAATTAATACATATTTTATAATAAAATCTTAGTTTATCCTACAATAGTTGTAGGATAACTTTTACATGCAAAACATGATTTCTTGATATGATTAGAAATTTGGGATCTCAAAAATATTTTAAGATATCTAATATTTCTAAGTTGTTACTATATAGTATAATATCGATCATTAAAGTTGATCGATAAAACCGCAAGTGCATTCGTATTTTTTGTATTGTTCTCAACTAGAATGGTGAAGGTGTCTAATCTAGGTATGTTGGCTTGGTTTACTAATTAGCGACTTGCATGTCAAGAAATGCTCCCTCCTAGCATAAGTCGTGTGTACTAGTCGGATCCATTTTTGAGGAAAGAATAATATGAGTAAGTCAAGTTATACTCTAATTATTAAAATACAAAAATAATACGTACTTATGAGAGAGTATACTATATAATAATATCAAGAAAACCCTAAATTGTTTGTTGGTTGATTGAATTGCATTGTTTTTTGATTTAATATGATTAAATTAATTACTTTCAATTAAAAAATACTCTATTATGAATAGAGTTATAATTTACTCGAAAGAATTAATTATGTAAATATGATTCATAATAATTCTAAATTTTGAATGAGATATGGAGGATCATATAAATGACATAATTGCTCTCTCATCAAGGTAAAAGGTCCCATCACTATGGATTGTATGTAGGAGATGTCTGTCCAAAGTGACATCTCCTGCATACAAGCGTGCATGGATCGAGCTCTTAACTTCTCGAAAGAGTAAGGTTGTATGCGTAGTTATCCCAATATCAATTACTCATATTATTGGGACGATATTGGATTTCACATAGTGAGTTCTAATCCTATTGACGGTTGATTCAATTAACAACGGATCAACATCGCCTTAGGGGTAGTGGACCCGGGTATTAAAGACCGAATTGGAAAATGCAAGTTGGACTTGCGAGGCAGAATGATTTCTTACTTCTTTTTTTTGAGTTACGGTTTCTAATATTATTGAGATGTAACAAAGAAAAAAAGGAGATCTCAGATCTTGCTAGAGATATAACAGTGAGTATATCTCTTGCTTTGAATGTGAACAAGGGAACGAACTTTTAAAGTTGAAAATGCAAGACTAATTTGATTGAAAATCCTTAATCAAATAATTTAAATATGAATATATAATTATTTATATGTTATAATATAGTGCATTCTAAATTTCAAATAATGAAATCCATGAACTCACGCAGTAGGTTTCTAGAGGTAAACCAGTTAGCCGGGCTAAATTATTCAGATTGGATACATAATTTGGATCTTGTTTTTCTGCAGATTGCATTTCTTATGTGCTCAAGAAGAACAAGGACACAAAACCTCAATCATTAGAAGAAATTAAGTTCAATAAAAATATTGTGAAAATCATACATTAGGTAGGTGTTATATTCTGGGATCATTATACAGTGAGCTTCAGAAGTCATGTGGATATTGATTCTTGTTAGGATATAATGCAGAATATGAAAGAGATGTTCAATGATGTTAACAACACTCAACATTATAATATTATGAAAGAGCTTACTTACTGCAAAACGCAGGAAGGGACTTCCGTTCGTGAACATGTAATCAAAATATTTGGTTATCTATCTGAAGTGGCGCTGAGATGGACACAATTATCCACTCTGACTTGATTCTGTTGTCTCTCCCCATGTCTTTCATTAACTATGTGGTATCGTACCACATGAACAAGTTTGACTTGACTAATGCTAAGCAAATAGCTTCATTTAAGTCTGTAAAAGATGTAATGAAGAAGGAAAATCCCACCATAGTGCAATGGTTGCATAGGCCAAAGGGAAGCGCAGTCAGAAGCATGGAGCTCGGAAGGGTCGACTCAAAGAAGAAGAAGAAAGAAGGGTCAAGCTGTTGTCTTATCTTCTGATGCTTTCACACCGATAGCATCAAAGAAGATCGATGTATGTCATCATTGCAAGAAGTCAGGGCACTGGAAGCATAACTACCTCGAATACCTTAAAACCAAAGAGAAAGGTAAAGCCCTAGCATGTATAAAATATATTGTCATAATTGAAACCAATTTTCTTATACGATGAGAGGTAGTTGGATCATTGATTCTAGTGCTTATGTTCATGTATGCAATTTGTTGCATCTATTTCAGGAAACTAGGAGTCTTGATGAAGGGGAGATAGTTATCAAGATGGAATCTGACGCAACGGTTGCAGCAGTCACCGTCGTGAAGGATATGGAGAGATCCTCAAGCGCATCACGGAAGCGTGAGCGTCGTATCGGATACGACGAAGAACGACTAGTCGTACTAGTTGTTCGGTGTAGCGGAATTTTAAAATTTTATTCGATGAAACCACATGATCCAAGAACCATTCTCGGATCGTTTCATCTACAACCACAACAAGTATAATGCAATACCTCTTGAAGCGTGGTTGATCGAGTCTCTAAGAGAAGAGACCTCCTGTCTCAAGTCCGATCGTCGGAGAGATCGCTTGCGAGCGCGGGGATGAACCGCGGTGTCCTCGCAATCCAAGAAGTTGATCCAAGCGTGGTTGCTCCTGATCTCGTCGCACGAGATCGAACGTCTCCTTCACGGGCGAAGCACTCGAAGTAGACGGAGAACCGCAGAGCGTCGAAGCGGTAGCACGAAGGCGAGGGCGACGGCAATTCCCTCCACTAGGGTGGACGACCACCAAGAGGAAGAGGGAGAGAGGGCTGTCGAGTATGAGAGAAAGAGAGAGAGAGTTTTGCTACAATAGCATGTGTAAAGAGAGAGCCAAGAGTGCCTCTCTATTTATAGGGTTTTGGGATCCATGGATCTCAATCCATGTGTCACATAAAATCAATGGTTGAGATTGATTTATGCCAATCCAATGGTCAAGATTGTTGTTGGTAAAAGCCAACAACTTGTGATTTAATTTGATAAAATATATTTGATAAATCAAATAAATATTAATACCAAATCTAAATCAATCAAATAAGAGAGAGAGAAGACAAAGGAGATGCTCTCCTTATTTGGAAGAGGGGACGGCCACCAATTCCCCAAGGGAATTGAGTGCCGCCCTCCTCTTTCCTAATGAGGAGTGTAATCTCCTTATTTTTCTCTCTACTTATTTTCCAATAACAATTTGTTGGTATTTTTAATTCACCAAAATAATTCTCAATTAATTTTGAGAATATTGCAATCTTGACATTGGAATATTGTGAATCAAATTCACAACCCAAAACAAAATGTAATTTACATTTTCAATTAATTAGACAATGTGTATCCAATACACATTAATAATTAATCTACTAATATAAATTATATTTAACTCTCTCTAATACATTATAAATCACATTTATAATATATTAGGAATAATTGGATATTACTATCTACATTATTCATATCCATAATAATTAAACCACATTTAATTATATTGGATAATTTCTCATACATCATGATAATTAAATCACATTTAATTATCAACTTCTCTTTGCTTAGATCTCATGGAATTGTTCTCAAACTATTTAAGAACAATGCTATTTCTCCTCAGATACTTGGAGATAAGGACATGGCGATTGTATTGTTCCACGTATAGTGACTTGGATATTGAGATCACATCTCAAATCCAGATCCCATGGACCTCTCATAGATGCTTGATTAAATCAAGACCGTAAACCTAATCTTCTCATTGCATCTGAATCTCATTCAGATCAATGTCCAGTACATGGACTAAGATTAGGTCACTTCTCTAATGAGAGGAGTCACTAAAATCCAGACTTGTTTCATCACTCCCTCGGAATGGAAGCGTCATGGTTATACAATCGTTTATGATCAAATCACCCTTCAGGTATTCCTAATACCTGCACATCCTGCATACTGGAAGACTCATGATCATCATGAAGATAAAGATCACTTTTTCACTGTCATCTTCATAGTCTGATCATTAAGTTTCTCAGTCTTGGTCCTTGGGATATGGTACAGATCATATGCTTTCACAAAGCATATATCTTACCTTCAAATTCATATCATGCTTCTAAAGCATGATGACCATGCATGGAATTTGGTCAATCCCAATACCTCATGAGTGACCTCATGTCTCCCGGTTCACAAGTGAACCTGTATGATCCCTTTGAGAGATCATATTACTCATATGCCCTTACATGCACACCAGCTCGCCGGTGTATAGACCTTGATTAGGTCATCAACCTATTGGTCTGCCAAATGTACATGCTCAGACATATAGTAATATATCTGTCTCTGGTCAGAGGATGTTTGCCTGTGATGTGACAGTATTCATCATAGGTCTTTGGTTATCTCGATCTCGTTAAGTCAACTCATTGACTCAACTAATCTGATACCTCCGAATCAATATTCCTATGCAGAGGACCTGCATCAAGAGGTCGATCAGATATCAGTCTAATGAGATGGGATTGCCATCTCCCACTCAGACTGGAGATCACTACTTGTTAATCATTGATGATGCTTGATGAGTCCTCTATCTAACTCCTTAGATATTCATCCAAGCATCAGCCTCTATGATTCAATCATTGAATCAACAGCTGTATGATTATCAAGTTGGCCATGGTACATAACCCTTATTGTACAGAGGGACCTTATAGTTCATTCATTCATTCAATATCAGAAAGGGAGTGAAACAAAATCAATAACTTTTATTGACAAATCATCTATTACAATAACATTTATTGTAGGAATGGTTCGCCTCGGGCTCACATTGCTAACAATCTCCCACTAGCCCTCAGAACCATTCAGGAACAAGCCTTAAACCCACACTCATTACATGCTGGTCAAAAACCTTCTGTGTCAGAGGTTTGGTAAGAGGATCAACAACGTTGTCGGCAGAGGCCACCTTGGTGATGATGATGTCACCACGCTTTTGAATCTCCCGAATGATGTGGTATTTCCTTTCTACGTGCTTGCTCTTCTGATGCCATCTGGGTTCCTTTGCCTGGGCAATGGCTCCCGTGTTATCACAGAGTAGCGGGATGGGAGTATCAGAGGAAACTACGCCAAGCTCCTGGACGAACTTGCGCAACCACACCGCCTCCTTTGTAGCATCCGATGCGGCAATGTATTCGGCTTCTGTTGTTGAATCTGCTGTAGTGTCCTGCTTCTTGCTTCTCCAGCTCACAGCACCACCGTTCAACAGGAACACAAACCCTGATGTCGACTTTCGATCATCAATATCTGATTGGAAGTCAGAATCTGTATATCCCAAGACTTGGAGATCACCATCTCCATAGACCAAGATGTAATCTTGCGTCCGTCTTAGATACTTGAATATGTTCTTTACTGCATTCCAGTGTTGTTCTCCATAGCAGGATTGGTAACGGCTTACCACTCCCACTGCATGGCAGATATCTGGCCTAGTACACATCATGGCATACATTAAGCTTCCTACGGCTGATGCATAAGGACATCTAGCCATGGCTTTCTTTTCCTCAACAGTTTGAGGAGCCATTCCTTTAGACAGGTGGATACCATGTCTTAAGGGTAGGAATCCTTTCTTGGAACTATCCATACAGAATCGTTCAAGAATCTTCTTAACGTATCCATGTTGTGACAATCCCAATATCCTCTTCTCTCGATTTCTGAACAACATCAGACCCAAGATGTAAGAGGCTTCTCCAAGATCTTTCATCTCAAAGGTATGGGACAGCCAAATCTTTACACTGGTCATCATCCCTGTATCATTCCCAATGATAAGGATGTCATCTACATAAAGCACGATGAACACAATGGCGCTCCCACTAAGCTTCTTTTACACACAAGGTTCATCAGGATTCTGCACAAAATCATAACTCTTTATGGTTTCGTCAAATCTGATGTTCCAACTACGAGAAGTTTGCTTGAGCCCATAGATGGATTTCTTCAGCTTGCATATTTTGCCATCCTCAGTTATGAAGCCCTGGGGCTGCTCCATGTAGATATCCTCCTCGAGGTATCCATTGAGGAAAGTCGTCTTGACGTCCATCTGCCAGATGTCGTAGTCAAGATATGCAGCTATAGCTAGCAATGCCCTGATGGATTCAAGCATAGCCACAGGAGAGAATGTCTCATCGTAGTCGATGCCTTCTCTCTGTGTGTAGCCCTTGGCTACGAGCCGTGCTTTGAAAGTCTCTACTTTCCCATCAGGTCCCCTCTTTCTCTTGAAGATCCATTTGCACCCAATGGGTTTTACCCCCTTAGGTAGACCCTCTAGGGTCCATACACCATTCTTATGCATGGAGTCAATTTCTGACTTCATTGCTAGCATCCATCTATCCATGTCATGATCCGCGAGTGCTTCATCAAATGAAGTAGGATCACTGTCAGTTTCACCTGACACATGGAATCCATACCTTTCTGGTGGTGCAACCACCCTCGAACTCCTTCGAAGAGGTATGGGTGTATCATCTTTATTTACTTCTTCAGTTTCTGGTTCAGGAAGCTCAGAATCCTCAGGAGATTCAATGAGTTCCTTTACTTCATATTTATCTTGACCCTTAAGGAAATCATTCTCCAGAAATTTCACATCTCTGGAAACAAAAACCTTCTGAGTCTCAGGGTCATAGAGTTGGTATCCAATACCATCTCTAACATACCCTATGAAGTAACACTCATGAGAGCGAGATTCCAGCTTGCTTGCATCCACATTCTTTGCATGGACCAAGCAACCCCAAACCCTCAAGTGATTAACACTAGGTTTGGTTCCACACCAGAGCTCATGTGGAGTCTTAGGTACAGATTTGCTAGGAATCTTATTCAGGATATATATTGCAGTCTCTACTGCATATCCCCAGAAACTAAGTGGTAAATGTGCTTTACTCATCATTGAACGAACCATATCCATGATGGTTCTGTTGCGTCCTTCAGCAACACCATTAAGTTGGGGAGTTCCAGGAGGAGTGAGATTGGAAATAATTCCATTCTCTTTAAGGTATTCCTTAAATTCATCTGATAGGTACTCGCCACCTCGATCAGATCGAATTCGTTTAATCTTCCTATTGGTTTGGTTCTCAACCAAAACCTTGAACTCTTTGAACTTTTCAAAGGTTTCAGACTTATGACGTAATAGGAAGATAAACCCGTATCCCGAATGGTCATTAATAAATGTCAAATAATATCGATATCCATTTCGAGTCGCGGTACTGAAGGGACCGCTTACATCAGTATGTATTAAGTCAATAATACCTTCATATCTTGTAACCTTGTTACGGAAAGGCATCCTGGTCATTTTACCTCGAATACAATGTTCACAGGTATGTAAAGGCTGAACCTGTAGAAAATCCAAAGGTCCATCCTTTATCAATCTATTGATCCTATCAACAGATAAATGACCAAGCCTTTGATGCCAAATCATGTTTGAATGATTTATATTACTCCTGGATCTTTTAGGGTTTTTATTAGTGGTTGTAACATTCATACATGCTCATTAATGCACAATTCATAGAGTCCTCCAGAAGTCAAAATACCCTCTGCAATATATTTATCATAATGATTTATGACTAATTTATTACAAAATAGGAATGAATATCCACTTCTAACTAGCTTAGATACAGATATCAAATTCCTTCTGACTTCAGGTACATAAAGACACTCTTTAAGTACTAGGACTCTTCCACTAGATAATGATAGTCTGCAGGTCCCGACGGTGACTGCTGCAACACTTGCATCAGATCCCTTGTGGATGACTATCTCCCCTTCTTCAAGCTGTCTAGTTTCTTGAAACAAATGCAACAAATTGCATACAAGAACAGAAGCACCAGAATCAACTACCCAACTTCCTTCTCGTCCAACGAGAAAGCTGGTTTCAATGATAAGAGTAGATTTCATACCTGCTGGGGCCTTACCTTTGTCGACCGACTTCAGGTAATCTGGGCAATTACGCTTCCAGTGCCCCAACTTCTTGCAGCGGTGACAAACGTCGATTTTCTTCGACGCCATTAAAGTGGATGCATTGGAAGATGAGGCAACACTTTATCCCTTCTTCTTTCTCTTCTGGGCCAGGCCCTTCCGAGAACCTTGCTTCCGACCGCGCTTCCCTTTGACCTGTGCAACCATTGCAGTGCCAGAGGGACCATCTTTCTTCATTACGTCTTCTGCAGACTTTAATGCAGCAAGAAGCCCAACATTTGTCAGTTCCAGCTTATTCATGTGATACGACACCACAAAGTTATTGAAAGATTTGGGAAATGACAGCAGAATGAAATCAGATTGCATGTCTGCATCCATCGTCGCCCCCAGAGTCTCAAGCTCTGACAAGTACCCAAACATTTTTAGTACATGCTCGCAGACCGAGGTCCCTTCCTGCATCTTGCAGCGAATGAGATCTTTCATAACATTGTACCGCTGGGTGCGGTTAATGTCACCAAACATATCCTTTAGATTCTGCATGATATCCTGGCAAGTACTCATCTCCACATGTTGCTTCTGAAGAACATTAGAGAGAGAACCTAAGATATAGCACCTAGCCAAGACATGATCTTCATCATACTTGTCATTATAGGCTTTGTCTTCCTTAGATTTAGGGTTTTCAAGTTTGTTTTCAGAGAGCACATAACTGATGCGCTCTGCCGAAAGCACAAGCTCCAAATTACGGATCCAATCCGAGTAATTTGGTCCGGTCAATTGGTTGACCTCCAGAAGCCTGTTCAGTGGGTTCATGGCCTTCATTTTCTGAAATTGAGAATGCACTATATCAGAACATATAATCATATATTCAATTTAATTTTATTTGATTAAGGCATTTTAAATCAAATTAGTCTTGCTATGTCAACTATGAAAGCTTATTCCCTTATTCATTTTCAAAGTAGGAGATATACTTACCGATATATCTCAAGAAAGAACTGGGATCTCCTCTTTATCTTTGTTACATCCCAGTATTATGAGAAACTGTAACTCCAATAAAGAGAAGCGGGAACACATTCCGCCTTGCAAGTCCAACTTGCATTCCCGATTCGGTCTTTAATACCCAGGCCCACCACCCCTAAGGTGATGTTGACCTGTCATTAATTGAACCAACCGTCAACAGGATTAGAACTCACTATACGCAATCCAATATCACCCCAATAATATGAGGATCCGATATTGGGGTCACTACGCATACGGCCTTACTCTTTTGAGAAGCAAAGAGTCCGATCCAGATGCGCTTGTATATAGGAGCTGTCACTACGTATAGGCGTCTCCTATATACAATCCCTGGCGACGGAAACCCTTCGCCTTGACAGGAGACCATGGATGTCACTTATGTGATCCTCCACCTCTTATTCAAATTTAATTAATTACTATGAATCACATTCATATAATTAATTCTTCCAAGGGAATTATTAACTCTAATCATATTAGAGTATTTTCAATTGGATATATAATTAACTTAATCATATTTAATTATCAATCCAATTTAATCAATCAAACTTAATTTTACGCTTGAATATACATATATGATATTAATCTCAAAGTACGTATTAATTCGTATTTTAATATTTAGAAAAATACATCTTAATCCCTCGAACATTATCCCGGCCCTACCCGCTGTCATGGCCAGTACCGACGGGAGTGGGGCGGACCACATACGTTGCAACCCGCTGACCAACGATCCCCGACTAGACAATATATCCACCTCGGGAAAGGATAATGCCAAATTGATTATTTTGTACTTGAGATGATCATCGGTTCTTCAACCAAAATTATACCATATAGTAATCAAAACAATTTTGATTTAAGGAAATTTGCTAGGCAAATTCCCAAATCCTATTCAAGCAATAAGTTTGATGATTGTAACTCCAATTAAGGTTTAGATCAAATCTAATCAACTAATTGGTTGGGGCCAAGTCAATTAGGCAAATAATCATGTTTCAATATTTCACAAATATTTTTCAAGATTATTTCACGAAATTAACAATTAATTTCACTAATTGACAATCACTTGGTTCTAGATTAGGAAAGCAATTTCAGCAGTGACCCCTACTTACTAAAATTGGCGTATCTCAATCATATTAAATCCAAATTAGGCAAAGTCAATTTCTAAAGTTTGCTAATTTGATTTAGGACAGAACCTAAGTGATGTTTCACGCATTTCGAGGCAAGTCTAAACAGTAATTAACATTTAATCACGTTCAGATTCACAGTTCCCGCAACAGTGCATACATGTTCATTAAAACGACCATATCTCGAGCACACGAAATCCGATTTACGCAAACTCAGATCCTATGAATTTCCTTATTTAATGGGGAACATAATACAAGTATAAAATTCGTGTTTAAACAATTTAAACAGTGCCGAATTTATTTACTAAACAGATCTGCGAAATCAAATGCGATGAAAACTTTCGTGACCTAAACGAACCCAAGTCGTCCTCGGTTAGAGAATCACTATTCGAAACAGTCGACCTAAGGCTCTGATACCACTTGAAGGATATAGAGAGATCCTCAAGCGCATCACGGAAGCGTGAGCGTCGTATCGGATACGACGAAGAACGACTAGTCGTACTGTTGTTCGGTGCAACGGGAATTTTAAAATTTTATTCGATGAAACCACATGATCCAAGAACCATTCTCGGATCGTTTCATCTACAACCACAACAAGTATAATGCAATACCTCTTGAAGCGTGGTTGATCGAGTCTCTAAGAGAAGAGACCTCCTGTCTCAAGTCCGATCGTCGGAGAGATCGCTTGCGAGCGCGGGGATGAACCGCGGTGTCCTCGCAATACAAGAAGTTGATCCAAGCGCGGTTGCTCCTGATCTCGTCGCACGAGATCGAACGTCTCCTTCACGGGCGAAGCACTCGAAGTAGACGGAGAACCGTAGAGCGTCGAAGCGGTAGCACGAAGGCGAGGGCGACGACGATTCCCTCCACTAGGGTGGACGGCCACCAAGAGGAAGAGGGAGAGAGGGCTGTCGAGTATGAGAGAAAGAGAGAGAGAGTTTTGCTACAATAGCATGTGTAAAGAGAGAGCCAAGAGTGCCTATCTATTATAGGGTTTTGGGATCCATGGATCTCAATCCATGTGTCACATAAAATCAATGGTTGAGATTGATTTATGCCAATCCAATGGTCAAGATTGTTGTTGGTAAAAGCCAACAACTTGTGATTTAATTTGATAAAATATATTTGATAAATCAAATAAATATTAATACCAAATCTAAATCAATCAAATAAGAGAGAGAGAAGACAAAGGAGATGCTCTCCTTATTTGGAAGAGGGGACGACCACCAATTCCCCAAGGGAATTGAGTGCCGCCCCCCTCATTCCTAATGAGGAGTGTAATCTCCTTATTTTTCTCTCTACTTATTTTCAAAACAACAATTTGTTGGTATTTTTAATTCACCAAAATAATTCTCAATTAATTTTGGGAATATTGCAATCTTGACATTGGAATATTGTGAATCAAAATTCACAACCCAAAACAAAATGTAATTTACATTTTCAATTAATTGACAATGTGTATCCAATACACATTAATAATTAATCTACTAATATAAATTATATTTAACTCTCTCTAATACATTATAAATCACATTTATAATATATTAGGAATAATTGGATATTACTATCCACATTATTCATATCCATAATAATTAAACCACATTTAATTATATTGGATAATTTCTCATACATCATGATAATTAAATCACATTTAATTATCAACTTCTCTTTGCTTAGATCTCATGGACTTGTTCTCAAACCATTTAAGAACAATGCTATTTCTCCTCAGATACTTGGAGATAAGGACAGGGCGATTGTATTGTTCCACGTATAGTGACTTGGATATTGAGATCACATCTCAAATCCAGATCCCATGGACCTCTCATAGATGCTTGATTAAATAAAGACCGTAAACCTAATCTTCTCATTGCATCTGAATCTCATTCAGATCAATGTCCAGTACATGGACTAAGATTAGGTCACTTCTCTAATGAGAGGAGTCACTAAAATCCAGACCTGTTTCATCACTCCCTCGGAATGGAAGCATCATGGTTATACAATCGTTTATGATCAAATCACCCTTCAGGTATTCCTAATACCTGCACATCCTGCATACTGGAAGACTCATGATCATCATGAAGATAAATATCACTTTTTCACTGTCATCTTCATAGTCTGATCATTAAGTTTCTCAGTCTTGGTCCTTGGGATATGGTACAGATCATATGCTTTCACAAAGCATATATCTTACCTTCAAATTCATATAATGCTTATAAAGCATGATGACCATGCATGGAATTTGGTCAATCCCAATACCTCATGAGTGAGCTCATGTCTCCCGGTTCACAAGTGAACCTGTATGATCCCTTTGAGAGATCATATTACTCATATGCCCTTACATGCACACCAGCTCGCCGGTGTATAGACCTTGATTAGGTCATCAACCTATTGGTCTGCCAAATGTACATGCTCAGACATATAGTAATATATCTGTCTCTGGTCAGAGGATGTTTGCCTGTGATGTGACATGTATTCATCATAGGTCTTTGGTTATCTCGATCTCGTTAAGTTAACTCATTGACTCAACTAATCTGATACCTCCGAATCAATATTCCTATGCAGAGGACCTGCATCAAGAGGTCGATCAGATATCAGTCTAATGAGATGGGATTGCCATCTCCCACTCAGACTGGAGATCACTACTTGTTAATCATTGATGATGCTTGATGAGTCCTCTATCTAACTCCTTAGATATATTCATCCAAGCATCAACCTCTATGATTCAATTATTGAATCAACAGCTGTATGATTATCAAGTTGGCCATGGTACATAACCCTTATTGTACATAGGACCTTATAGTGCATTCATTCATTCAATATCAGAAAGGGAGTGAAACAAAATCAATAACTTTTATTGATAAATCATCTATTACAATAACATTTATTGTAGGAATGGTTCGCCTCAGGCTCACATTGCTAACACGTCGAACCTGCAAGCTATCATTGTCTAGTGGAAGAGTCCTAGTACTGAAAGAGTATCTTTATGTTCTAGATATTAGAAGGAACCTTAAATCTATATCTAAGCTGGTTAGAAATGGATATTCGTTCTTATTTTGTAATAAACTTTTCAGAAGTCCTTATGATAAATATATTAAGGATGGTTTTCTAACTTCTGGTGGACTATATGAATGGTGTATTGATGAATCTATCATGAATTTTACTACCACTTATAAAAACCTTAAAGAATTAGAGAGGATTGAAATCATTCAAACATGATTTGGTATCAAAGGCTTGGTCATTTATTTGTTGATAGGATCAGTAGATTGATAAAGGATGGACAATTAGATTTTCTACATGGCAAAACTTTGCATATCTATAAACATTGTATTTGAGATAAAATGACCAGGACACCATTTCATAACAAGGTTATGATGTGAGGGTATTCTTGACCTAATACATACCAATGTATGTGGTCCCTTCAGTACCGTGGTCCAAAAATAGATATCAAATTTTTGACATCTATTGATGATCATCTGCAATATGGGTTTATCTTACTATTACATCATAAATCTGAAACCTTTGAAAAGTTCAAAGAATTCATGGATTTGATTGAGAACCAAATTGATGGGAAGATCAAACGAATTCAATCTGATCGAGGTGGCGATTATCTCGTAGATTAATTTAAAAAATACCTCAAAGAGAGAGGAATTGTCTCCAATCTCACTCCTCCCGGAACTCCTAAACATAGTGGTATTGCTGAAACGCAACATGACCATCATAGACGTGGTCCATTCAATGATGAGTAAAGTATAGTTGCCTCTTAGTTTCTGGGGATATACAATAGGACTGTGATATATATCCAAAAAAGATTCCAAGCAAATCTATACCTAAAACTCCTCATGAACTTTGGTATGGTACCAAATCCAGTGTAAGTCACTTGAAGATTTGGGGTTGCTTAGTCCATGCGAAGAACGTGGATTCAAGTAAGCTAGAATTTCACACTCGAGAGTGCTACTTCATTAGGTATGTAAATGATGGTATTGGATACAAAATTTACGATCCTGAGACTCAAAAGTTTTTATCTCTAAAGATGTAAAACTTCTAGAGGATGACCTCCTTAAGTGTCAAGGACAAAAATGAAGTAAAGGAACTCATATAATCCCTTGAGGATACTGAGCTTCCTGAACCAGAAATTGAAGATGTAAATAAAGAAGAAACACCCGTGCTCTTCGAATGAGTTTGAGGGTGGTTGCATGATGAGCCAAAAATCGACGCGACTAAGGTAGAAAATAAATCGCAATGTCGTTATCCTTAATCGATCAATTCGGTCAACGGAAAATTAATTGAAACCACTCAGAAAATGAGAAATCAATGAAAACAATGTAAGCAGTTTTTCGCTATTCTTTTTACTTGGTATAGCGACCAGGGTCGAACACAAGGAGAACGTTTGAAAAATAAAGTAGCCAAATTTCCAAGCAAATTTTTAGTGGTTTTTATTTTATATTTTATATTTTTAATATTTTTATTTTTATTTTGATTAAGCTCAAATGAATGAAAGCACACACACAAACTCTTTTGGTTTTTTTCAAAATAATAAAAAATGCACAGAAAATTGGAAAGAAAATATTTTTGTGTTTTATATATGTTAAAATATTTTTGATAATTTTTTCACAATTTCTAATGTTTTTGTTATTTTATAAAAATAAAACAGTGGAAAATAAAGAGACTATTCACAATCAGGAGTATTTTTCAATTTAAAAATTCTTTAAATGATCAAAAATCCTGGAGATTATTTTTAAGAGAACTACAAGACCATATCTACATTCAGAAACTAAAATCACTATTTTTGGATTTTCTAGGATTTTCTACAATTTTTATAAGATTTTTCGTATTTTACAATTTTTTGGAGTTTCATAAATGAAAAAATGCACAAAAATTGGTCCGAAATTAAAACAAGTCAAAATACATCTACACTAATGTTTTTGGAATTTTTAAGCAATACGAATTTATATGAATTTCGCAATTTCTGGGCAGATAAAGTACACTGTTTTTTATTTTTTAAATATGTCAAATGGTAATAAAGTGCTAAGAAAAATTTATACAATGGCAAGAACTACATCCGAAGTATCCACAATTTTTTTCAGAATTTTCAGACCAAGATAAACTTTTATTTAATCAAAGGAAGCATTAAAGTTCAAGTCTGAAAGGCAAGGACCAAACTGTAATTTTCTCAAAGTTTCAAGACTGAGTTTATAAAATAAATAAAATATGATGTTCAGATGCGAATTACCCAAGAAGCATTTGGCAAGCATGTGATCAGTTCTGAAGCAGGGGTCCTTTCGTAAATTCAACAACTTTCAACAGGAACTTTGTAATTTAACCAATATTTTAATGCCTCAAACCTCATTAGGGTTTTCAACCCTTCGTTTCTCTTCCAAAATGGGGAGGCAAGGAGCCGCCGCCGCCAACGGGCTGGAGGAGGACGGCGCTCACGGTGCGAGCGGCTGAAGGAGATCGCGGCGGTGTGGGGCGCGTCTGGAGCAGCGGCGTGCGCGGCCACCTGGCGCGCGGGGGATGAGCGCGAGGCGGGGTGGTGCGGCCTGGAAGGGGGCTGAGGCTACTGGCGCACGGGGGGAGGCGTTAGGCGGATGTGGAGGTCGCGGGGTCGGCCGGGCGATCAGTGGCAGCACCCGCGCGGGGGTTGGAGGTGATGGCGCGGGCTGGAGGCCGCGGGAGGCCAATGGCGGCGGGAGGCCACTAGGCGCTTGGAGGGGGGCGGCAGGGGGTGACGACCCTGCCACCGCTGTTTGTTATTTTTTTTAATTTTTTTGTTATGTTTTTTTATTTCCTTGTATGTACAGAAACAATAAAAAAAAAGAAAGTTTTTTTATTATTATTTTTAAATGTAAAATAGAGGCTGGAACAAAGGAAATTTTTTTATTATTTTTTTTAATTTTTTTTAACTTATCCTGCAAAACAAAATGTTAGAGATGAACACAAATATATGGATGTTTTTTATTTTTTTTATTTTCCTGCAAAACAAAGGTTATAAATGATCACAAATATTTAGATTTTTTATTTTTTGTTATTTATTTATGCAAAACAAAGGTTAGAGATAGAAAAAAAAGTAAAAATATTTTTTTGTATTTTCCTGCAAAAATAGATGTGAGATAAACATGAAAAATGATTTTATGTTTTTCTTTATTTATACACAGAAATGGGAGTGTCAATGAAGCAGATATTAACGAAGTGGAAGATAGAGATCCGTATCTCCGACCACCGTGCGTGGTCGGAGTTGATAGGTTGTGTGAGGTAGAAATGGAAGTGGAGGGACACGAAAATGAGATGAAAATTCGGTGTCGGATCGGAATCAAGTGGGATGGAAATTTTTGTAGTTTTTAATGGCTAAAAATTAATCACTACTCCTACGCAAAATTCTAAGCCTATGATTTACCTACGAAAAATTACGAGAAGTAAAAGTGGATCTCACCTTGAGGTTCGGACACACCATGATGGCCTTGACGAAACTCAGATCGCTATCACCGACCGGATCGGAGGCTAGGACCCTCTTCAACAAGAAACCTCTCGGAAATCAGGCTCCTCTCCACCAAAGATTGATCAAGTTTGAATGAAGGAGGAGGAACCCATTAAAAAGAAGACGAAAGTCAAAAAATGGAAAAAATCTACAAATAAGGAAGTGTTTATTGGGTGGAGTAATAAAACAATTAAATTAATAAATTAATTAAATAATTAATTATGACATTCAAAATAAATAAATTAAATAAATAAATTAATTAATTGGAAATTAACTGGCCACCTTAATGGTGGCCAATAAAGGTATGAGATCAAATCTAATATATATGGCAAGTTATAAAATCAAATAAAATCAAATAATTAAACACAAAATTTGGAATTAAATTAAATTAATTAATTAATGTTATATAATTAATTTTTGGTGGTTTTTTTATAAAAGGGAGTTAGTTAGTTACATATATTATATACCATATAATACAATACACATAGGTTCAAATAAGGAAGTAATTTTTATAAAGATTTTTTTATTTTTATTTTTTTATTTTTTATTTTTATTTTTATTGAAAACAATATTTACAATATATACATTATGTAAAAAAAATATTAATAATTATATACAACAAATATATGGGTAAATTGCACAATACACCCCAGAAAACCGACTTTTTAACCGTAACTCCAAAACTACGAAACCACAGACATTTGAAAGATAATTTAATTTATAGTATGATGGAAGTGAGTTTGGTTCGATTTGAGCTCGTATGGAGCCTGAATTTATGTTTCAATTATCACTTTGCGGTTTTTTTCTGGGTGTAATTATTTGTAATATATATAATATTTTATTTTACAAATATTTTTATTATTTGCAATACAATTTTATTCACAACTTTTATTATAAAAATAATTGGTTTGAGTCAAATTATGTACAAATAAAATAATGTTAGTTTTATACAAATATACATGAAAAATATGTACAAGACATTTTTGAATTTTCTGACAGAAGACCCTATCTCACCCTACTTTATTCCTGGTCGATCAGGTCAAGTCTTGACCTTCTCTCGGGGTTCGGGTCAGTCTGTATTTATTGCATAAACACATCCTTTTCTTTTTCTTTTCTTCTTCATTCTTTTATTTATGTACAAAAAGTGTTAAAAATGCATAATTAACAAATGCATGCAAAATGGTAATTTTATGGAACTAATGGGTATTTACAGGTATTTGACTAAGGAAAGGAGGCTAAAATAAAAGAACAAAGGCGATGAATCGTGGATTCATCATTCCCCTATACTTTACCTTTGCTAGTCCCTTAGCAAACACTTATTTGAAAAATAAGTGAAAATAAAAATAAAGAAAAGAAAAAAGGAAAGAAGTTAGAACGATGCTAACTTTCAAACTTATCTTCATAAAAATGTAGTCTGGAGCTCTGTCGGACCTTTAGATTATTGGTGTGTCGGAACCTTAATGGTACATGGATATAAAACCTAACCGTCTCCAAGTTCCATAAGACTCCTATTCAGGTCTCCTCAACAGTCAGATCAGAACAAGTCTACAGACATAATTCTTATGACTATGAATTCTTACTTGTACGTGTAAGTGAAATTTAGCTCTTCATCTCAAAGTAGCAAAGATTCAGCCTCTCTCAGCAAGGTAACTCAAATAACCCGGTCTGGCAACTCTTTCCTCGAGGAGCGGGGATATTCCCTTCTAAGTTCAAGTACAACCAGCTCAAGAAGAGGGGGTGGAGGAGAGAATGGACGGTAACCAGTGTAGTTACCTATCCTTGGATGCATGACCAGTGTAGCCATGTCACCCGTTGCAAGCTCATATATATGACTTTGAAGCTCTTATTCTTTGTTTTAAAGGCATTTTATTTTTCTATCAGCCTGTCTACTTTTGGAGATTTTGCATTTTTTTCTTTTTTTGACAATATATACAAGATGCAGCATGTACACAAGGAGTTTTTCCTCTTGAGCCAGTAGACTATCCCTCTTTTGAAGCATTATTGCAACCCCACAGCTCCTGTCTTTAGACCTCAACATCATCAGACTAGGTTGAGACGCACTTCCCTCCCTAGAGGAGGACGAGAGGTTCCGCCTAGATGTACTACCCTCGTATGCTACCCTAAGCCAAAAGATTCTGCTCCCTCACTACCTCATCCATGAAGAGCTACGTGTAAAGTGCAATGTCCAAGGTAAGCCACGGTCTGAAAGAATCATGTGTGTGTTGTTAAATATTCTACTTAGACTCATCAAGATGACATGTGAACATAGTCTTATGGACTAAAAGAATTAAGTCACTAGGACCTGAAAAGTCTTAACTCCAAATCTTATAAGGTTCCTCTGAAATTAAGTGCATTAAGATCCAACTAAGCTCCATTCTTCAAATTTATTCCAGACTTAGTCTAAATGTCAAAATTATCCTGAAAAATGCTCATGCAAATGCAAGAAAATATGTACATGCAAGGAAAAGAAAACAAAATCTTTTTGTGAAACAATTTCAAAATTTTGAAATTTTTATTGATTTTTGAGAAATGATGCACACGCAAAAGTTTTTTTTGCAAATAGTTAGTAATATATACAAATATATACAAGAGATTTTTTTTAAATAAGGAAAAGATACATATTTACACAAGAGTGAGTTGGTTATTTTACAAGAATGAGATGCAAGAATTTACAACTTGAGTAATTTATACAAGTATATACAGAGTTGGTTTTTTTAATTCATTTCATTTTTTCCATTTTTTACAAGTTTTTTTAAAGAAATCTTTTTTTTTAGTATTTACACAATGTTTTAGCCATATTTTAAAAAAAATACGAAAGTATGAGTTATGGCTAAAGTATATATACAATATATACGACACCCCCCTATACTTAGCTCGAACTATGTCCTCATAGTGATCAAAGAGCTGAAAAGAAAGACATAACTCGTGCCACGTATAGAAAAGTGAAAAGAATAGTATACTACAATGACGAATAAAAGAATGAAATCAATAGACGTCGGTGATCCCCCTATACTTAGGATCAAGTAATACTAAGTATAGCAGACTGTACAAAAGGGAAAACTAAGGAGTAGAATGTACAGAGTCTACCTCCCCTATACTTAGGGTAAAATATCCCTAAGTATAGGCAGCAAAATAGAGGTAAAAAGAATGAAACGAATAATCACAAGTCAGACACCCCCCTATACTTAGGGTAAAGTACACCCTAAGTATGGAATGATCATGCGATGGAGATGGGGTGTGAGACAGAAAGAATGTATGATATGGACAGAATGATCTAATACATATGTGAGTCAATCAATGTTGAGGTTCCTCTCGACAAGCGCTAGAGTTTACGCCCCCTAGCTGGGCGCAAATGTTAGGATAACGCCCTGTCAAGGTTCAGGACAGCATCTGTCAGACGAATACCATACTGTCGTTGCAGTCTCGATGGGAGAACAACAACGAACTCAACTGTGTAAATGATAACACCCAGATAACAGTCAGGCGGGTGTTTGCTACCGGGTCAAGATATGGGCAGATGAAGTCAGGCTCCGGTAATACAAAAGAAATCGTTGGCTCAAGATCTGTATGGACTGAAAGGGCAGAGCCGAAGAAGTCGAAGTGGAGAAGGAAGGATCAATCAGTGAATCCTCCACGCCAATCACCGTCTCGAATAGATATGGAAGATCATGATCAGGAGACTCATTATAAAGGATGATATCCGATGCATATAATGTAGACAAATCAGTGAAATTATCGAATACCTCAAAGATCGGATCATCCTCGCGAGGGTCGTCGAGGAGAGAAACATCAAACTCATTATCAGAAATATCAGAAGACTCGGTCTCGTGGTCCGAAAGATCACATGCACTCTCAGAAAGTGAAACCGAGTATGTATGGTCCATAGCATCCTCCCGCAGATAACCCTCGGGGAGTAATGCCAAATCATCAGGAAATTGGGGATCAATGCTGTCAAAAATCAGGTCCTCCAAAAATATATCGATCTCATCAACTGGGAGGACACAAGGCTCAAATACGGGACTATCAAGGTCTGTAAAATCCAACATTGGTCCCTCATCAAGCTCTCTCTACTGAGATGAATCCAAGTATATCTCTGAATCTGAGAAGATTTCCTGAAGACAAGTCATTGAATCAACTGGAGATGGACACTGAAATGACTCTAAGGATGGCTGAAATGTGGTTTCCTCCTCTATCTCTTGGGATCCTAGCAGATCTAGAATCGAAGAATCATCAATGTGGAGGTGCGGGACTGGCTCAGAATCTGATTGTAAATCTAATGAAAACTCAACCAATGTCCGACTCTCAGAACTCACAGTAGTAGTCAACACATCCATCAAATGAGAAGTAGAAGAATCCAATATCTTTGGATTTGTGTGTGCTATCAAGATCGGCATGGTTTGTTACACACTCAACTGTTGTCATCTCTCCCTTATGTGTTTTCCCGAATAGATCATCTCGTGAATGTGGAATGTCTGAAGTGAATCCAAGATGGTCCAATTAAATCCAAGTCAGGACTGAGGTATGAACCACCACACGAGGTAATGACATATGAAATCTGCTCTGCGGTCCTCCCCCTCATGGCGATATGGATAAGGTCAGTCATCGAAGATCCATGATCTGAAAATCGCCTCAAAAGTTCTCGTAACCTCAACCATGAATCTCTCAACGGCTTTGGGGGTTAATAGAAAAATCGCGAATAACACGACCGCATCATCTCTGCTCTACACTGGGGGTAAAATTTCTTCAAAAATAATGATCGTAAATCTCCCCATGTAGCAATCTTCCTTCCCAATCGTCTATGCCAACTCTTGGCTCTACTCTGAAGTGTAAATGTGAAGGTGATCAACATCATCTCCTCAGAAGTTATATCAGAATATGATCGAGATTCACAAATATCCTCAAACTCTTCGATATGCAAGTAAGGTTCCTCGTGCACTTCCCCTAAAAACTTGGGCAGTATATTAATTAACTCTAAATCCAAAATGAAGGGGCTTAGTGTAGAAGCGGAGTGTGCTTCTTGATCGGTGTACTCATCCATCATCTTAGGATTAAAGTCATCTAAAGCTTGCCACTGCCCCATTTGATCGCCTATGGGATGCACTCTCATCTCAGCAAGGTGAACACCCATGTCTCGTGTTTGGTCAATCTGATCTCTGCGGGTGTCACTCACAGCATGTCCCAAGAAAGAAAGTGGGTAAGAAGAGGATGGGAAATCAGACGGAGTTCCGACCTCCCAAGAGAGCGGGCGAGAATGATGGGCATGAAGATAAGAAGCCACAGAATTCGGCTGAATGGAAAGTGACCCATCATGAAGAGAGAGAAATGAAGGGCGGGAGGGTGGGAGAGTAGAAATAGGGCTAGATAGAAGGTGGGAAAGAAGAAAAAGAGGGTGAGAGATGGTGGGAGAGAAACAGAAGGTGACTGCTAATGATCTCGGAGAATGATCGTAACCAACTCACGCCAAAGACATACAATACACAAAGCAAACCCCCAATTCACCAACTCAACACAAATCTGACCGTGAGATTTGGTCTTTTAACTTTTCAATTTTAGAGTTTAGTGAGAAATCAAAGTTGTACAAACACTTAGGAGGCTTGAATGGGATTTGGGCACTACTCCTTAGTGTGTACGTGAGCAATTAAAAACACAGACAATGAGGGGATTGCTCTCCCAATACAATGATATGAATCAATTACGTTTGATTTTAGAGTCAAGTTCAATTAGCAGTCCCAATTTTTAATTTTTGATTTTTTTGATTTTTTTGGATATTTTTAATGATAACGCCTAACGGGCTTTTTGATTTCCTCTTTGATTAATTTGAGTCCAAGAAACAGGGGGAGGAAGTCGAAAATGCCAATGCACGGTAAAAAATGATGATGCATGCAGAGATAGAAAATGCGTACCCTTACTCCAGCACTCTACATGCAATATGATCCGCGCATAAATTTAAATACAGAAATTTAAACTACCTAAATGATGCAAGCGGAAATCGAGCCCTAGCAGCAATTCTACTCGAGCGAACGTCTAGTCGACCACCAGCCTCCAATCCAAGAGTCCCGGTCTCGGTCCACCCTCCTCCTCTCGATAAATCGAGTTCAGGAGCAGCGCTTGGCAGGGTGGGCTGTGGCACGTAGGCTCGAAGGTAGTGGATTGACTATTTTGTTAATCTTTTTATTGTTGGTCCAATTACCGCTCTATAGGTACAGGAAGATTTATTATGGTGTTTGGATCCTATTTATTACGTCATAGTCAAGAAGAAAATCCTGAGGCTAGGGGCTCAAGTCCTGCGTGAATCAAAAAAATAAAAAAAACGAGAAAACAAAACACGGTAAAAAACAACGGTGAGGTCCCCCAAGTGCACCGGCACTTGACGAAACAGACCCCGAAAAATGTCTAAGTGTCCACAGTTCAAAATCCTAAATTATTACAAGAATAATTGTTCTCTCAAATAAAATGAAATTTCTTCTTCAATTCCCTGCTCTTCCTCCTATGCGGATCGTCAAGAAGTAATCTTTACGTCGTCAAGTAGTACCCTCGCATAAAAATTAGAGAGAGAATGTCAGAAAACGATTATAATATAGAGAGACAAAATTAAAAAATGAAAAATGACTACAAACCCTTCCTCCCGGCAACAATGCCATTCTGATGAGCCGAAAATCGACGCGAATAAGGTAGAAAATAAATCGCAATGTCGTTGTCCTTAATCGATCAATTCGGTCAACGGAAAATTAATTGAAACCACTCAGAAAATGAGAAATCAATGAAAACAACGTAAGCGGTTTTTCACTATTCTTTTTACCTGGTATAGCAACCAGGGTCGAACACAAGGAGCACGTTTGAAAAACTAAGTAGCCAAATTTCCAAGCAAAATTTTAGTGGTTTTTATTTTATATTACTTTGATTTTTATTTTGATTAAGCTCAAATGAATGAAAGCACACACACAAACTCTTTTTGGTATTTTTCAAAATAATAAAAAATGCACAGAAAATTGAAAAGAAAATATTTTTGTGTTTTATATATGTTAAGTTATTTTCGATAATTTTTTCACAATTTTCTGATGTTTTTGTTATTTTATAAAAATAAAAAAGTGGAAAATAAAGAGACTATTCACAGCCAGGAGTATTTTTCAATTTAAAAATTCTTTAAATGATAAAAAATCCTGGAGAATATTTTTAAGAGAAACTATAAGACCATATCTACATTTAGAAACTGAAATCACTATTTTTGGATTTTTCTAGGATTTTCTATAATTTTTATAAGATTTTTTGTATTTTGCAATTTTTTGGATTTTTATAAATGAAAAATGCACAAAAATTGGTCCGAAATTAAAACAAGTCATAATACATCTACACTAATATTTTGGAATTTTTAAGCAATATTTCGAATTTATATGAATTTCGCAATTCTGGGCAGACAAAATACATTGTTTTTGATTTTTTAAATATGTCAAATGGTAATAAAGTGCTAAGAAAAATTTATACAATGGCAAGAAGTACATCAGAAGTATCCACAATTTTTCTCAGAATTTTCAGACCAAGATAAACTTTTATTTAATCAAAGGAAACATTAAAGTTCAAGTCTGAAAGGCAAGGACCAAACTGTAATTTTCTCAAAGTTTAAAGGACCGAATTTATAAAATAAATAAAATATGATGTTCAGATGCAAATTACCCAAGAAGCATGTGGCAAGCATGTAATCAGTTCTGAAGCAGGGGTCTTTTCGTAAATTCAACAACTTTCAACATGAACTTTGCAATTTAACCAATATTTTTAATGCCTCAAACCCCACTAGGGTTTTCAACCCTTCGTTTCTCTTCCAAAATGGGGAGGCAAGGAGCCACTGCCGCCAACGGGCTGGAGGAGGACGATGCTCACGGCGCGAGCGAATGAAGGAGATTGCGGCGGCGTGGGGCTCGTCTGGAGCAGCGGTGCGCGCGACCACCTAGCGCGCGGGGGATGAGCACGAGGCGGGGAGACGCGGCCTGGAAGGGGGCTGAGGCTACTAGCGCATGGGGGGAGGCGTTGGGCGGCTTTGGAGGTCGTGGGGTCGGCCGGGCGGTCAGAGGCGGCGCCCGCGCGGGGGTTTGGAGGTGTTGGCGCGGGCTGGGCCGCGGGAGGCCAGTGGCGGCGGGAGGCCGCTGGGCGCCTGGAGGGGGGCGGTAGGGGGTGACGACCCTGCCACCGCTGTTTGTTATTTTTTTTATTTTTTTGTTGTGTTTTTTTATTTCCTTGTATGTACAGAAACAATAAAAAAAGAACGTTATTATTATTATTATTTTAAATGTAAAATAGAGGCTGAACAAAGGAAAATTTTTTTTATTATTTTTTAAAATTTTTTTTATCTTATCCTGCAAAACAAAATGTTAGAGATGAACACAAATATATGGATGTTTTTTAATTTTTTTATTTTCCTGCAAAACAAAGGTTAGAAATGATCACAAATATTTAGATTTTTGATTTTTTTTGTTATTTATTCATGCAAAACAAAGGTTAGAGATAGAAAAAATGTAAAAATATTTTTTTTTGTATTTTTCTTGCAAAAATAAGAGATAAACAGGAAAAATGATTTTATGTTTTTCTTTATTTATACACAGAAATGGGAGAATGTGAATGAATCAGATCTTAACGAAGTGGAAGATAGAGATCCGTATCTCCGACCACCGTGCATGGTCGGAGGTGATAGGTTGTGTGAGGTAGAAATGGAAGTGGAGGGACACGAAAATGAGGTGAAAATTCGGTGTCGGATTCGGAATCAAGTGGGATGGAAATTTTTGTGGTTTGTAATGGCTAAAAATTAATCACCACTCCTACGCAAAATTCTAAGCCTATGATTTACCTACGAAAAATAACGAGAAGTAAAAGTGGATCTCACCTTGAGGTTCGGACACGCCATGATGGCCTCGACGAAACTCAGATCACTGTCACCGACGGGATCAGAGGCTAGGACCCTCTTCAACAAGAAACCTCTCGGAAATCACGCTCCTCTCCACCAAAGATTGATCAAGTTTGAATGAGGGAGGAAGAGCCCATTAAAAAGAAGACGAAAGTCAAAAAATGGAAAAAATCTACAAATAAGGAAGGTGTTTATTGGGTGGATTAATAAAATAATTAAATTAATAAATTAATTAAATAATTAATTACGAAATTCGAAATAAATAAATTAAATAAATAAATAAATAAATTGGAACTTAATTGGCCACCTTAATGGTGGCCATTAAAGGTATGAAATCAAATCTAATATATATGGCATGTTATAAAATCAAATAAATCAAATAAAATCAAATAATTAAATATAAAATTCGGAATTAAATAAATTAATTAATTAATGTTAGATAATTAAATTTTTTGGTGGTTTTCTTTATAAAAGGGAGTTAGTTAGTTACATATATTATATACATATAATACAATACACATAGGTTCAAATAAGGAAGTAATTTTTATAAAATATTTTTTTTAATTTTAATTTTTTTTAATTTTTTTAATTTTTATTTTTATTGAAAACAATATTTACAATATATACATTATGTAAAAATAAATATTAATAATTATATACAACAAATATATGGGTAAACTGCACAATACACCGCAGAAAACCGACTTTTTAATCGTAACTCCAAAAACTATGAAACCATAGATATTTTGAAAGATAATTTAATTTATAATATGATGGAAGTGAGTTTGGCTCGATTTGAGCTCGTATGGAGCCGGAATTGATGTTTCAATTAGCACTTTGCGGTTTTTTCTGGGTGTAATTATTTGCAATATATACAATATTTTATTTTACAAATATTTTTATTATTTACAACACAATTTTAGTTACAACTTTTATTTATAAAAATAATTGGTTTGAGGTCAAATTATGTACAAATAAAATAATGTAAGTTTTATACAAATATACATGAAAAATATGTACAATCATTTTTGGATTTTCTGACAGAAGACCCTATCTCCCCCTACTTTATTCCTGGTCAATCAGGTCAAGTCTTGACCTTCTCTCAGGGTTCGGGTCAGTCTGTATTTATTGCATAAACACATCCTTTTCTTTTTCTTTTCTTCTTATTCTTTTATTTATGTACAAAAGTGTTAAAAATGCATAATTAACAAATGCATGCAAAATGGTAATTTTATGGAATTAATGGGTATTTACAGGTATTTGACTAAGGAAAAGAGGCTAAAATAAAAGAATAAAGGCGATGAATCGTGGATTCATCATTGCACCACCTAAAAATTATAGATTCCATGTGTTAGGTGAAACTAACAATGATCCAGCTTCATTTGATGAAGCACTCGCGGATCATGACAATTATAGATGGATGCTAGCAATGAAGTTTAAAATAGACTCCATGGACAAGAACGATGTACGAATCCTAGAGGATCCACCTAGAGTGGTAAAACCCATTGGGTGTAAATAGATCTTCAAGAGAAAGAGGGGATCTCATGGGAAGGTAGAGACCTTCAAAGTATGTCTTGTAACTAAGGGCTACATACAGAGAGAAGGCATCAAATGCAATGAGACATTCTCTCATGTAGTTATGCTTAAGTCCATCGGGACACTACTAGCTATAGCTTTATATGTTGACTATGACATCTGGCAGATGGACGTCAAGATGGCATTCCTCAATGGATATCTCAAGGAGGATATCTATATGGATCAGCCCTAGAGCTTAATAACTGAGGAAGGGAAAGTATGCAACCCCAAGAAATCCATATATGGGATCAAACAAACATCACATAGCTGGAACATCAGATTTAACGAAATCATAAAGAGTTATAATTTTGTTTAAAATCTTGATGAACCATGTGTGTATACGAAGCATAGTGGGAGAGCCATTGTGCTCATCATGCTTTACGTAGATGACAACCTTATCATTGGGAATGATACATGGATGATGATCAGTGTCAATATTTGGTTGTCTCATACCTTCAAGATGAAAGATCTTGGAAAAGCCTCCTATATCTTGGGTTTGAAGCTGTTCAGAAATAGAGAAAAGAGTATTTTATTATTGTCACAATATGGGTACATTAAAAAGATCTTGTAACATTTTCGCATGGAGAATTCCAAGAGATATGGTATCTACCTATCTAAAGGGATGGCTCGTCAAAATATTGAGGATAAGAAAGCCATGGTTGGACGATGAATCTCTTATTCATCGTATTATCGTTCTTAAATATTGCTTGTTTGAAGCTATTTTTACTCAGTTGTGTACATTTTTTGTGGTATTTTAGGAGGCTCATGTTTTGGAAGAATTGTCTTCTTTTAGTTAAAAAATCTAATTTTAGATACTAATCATTGAGTGTAGATATTACACACATGGATTGGTTTCTAAGAGTCATTGTTTTCTAGCTTGACCATAAACCCAAAGAAAAAAAGAAGAAGAAAAAAAAATTTTAGTTGCCCTACAAAGACATAATTCATGCACATCGTCAAGCCAAAGCCAAACTATAATAACACCTTGATCACCCATGCACAAAGCCCTCTTACCTCAAATATCTTTCAAACTGATTCACATTTACATCCATATAAAGAGCATGAACCCTTATGCTTGGGCGGTAGATGACTAAACCCTCCTCCCCCTTCCATTGCTATTCAAAAAATCAATTCGGGCAACCATATTTGAAATTACATTTCCACTACAATTCTTAGTGGCTTTGAGTGATTATGGGTGCATTAGAAAGATCTTACAACCATCTACAGCTTCTGTTAAGGTACCTCTGTGATATCACATCTTTTTGACCTAAGATCTTAGCTTAAAGTCGACATAATCACATGTTTTGCTGCAAAAAGTTGCACCATGAGTTGTGAACACACTCCTTAAAATAAAGATTCCAAGCACACTTGAGCATAATTTTAGTTCATTTCGATTTTCATACAAAGATCTTCTGATCCTCTACATAATAGAGTTCATAATTTTGAGAATCCATCTTGAATTGACCTTAATTCAAGAGGTCAAAGTGGGTAAATTTATTCTGCTACTATACAACAACACCACATGATCTTCAAAAATCAATTCTCGTTAAAATCAATTCTCGTTGAATATCTCGATGAAACTTGATGATTTGGTGGTGTATGAAAGATAATTCATAGGGCTAAAATTGTTGTGAAGGAGGTTTTTGAATTTGATGCCATTTGAATCTCCATTTTTTATATGAACATAACCTCAGTTCCTCTCCCACTCTAACTTGCCTACAACACCTCATACATGTACTGATCATTATACCCATCTCATGCCTCTGAATGAACCTAATATTAAACTCAAAGCCCTCAGTTCTCACCCACTCCATAATACAAGAACATTGCTGGAATGGGTGGAGTTCAACTGCGAACCATTGGAAGCAAGGAGGCAAGACAAAAGCAGCCCATTCTTCTCAAGAACTGCACACACTACCTTCTTATAAAATTGATTTATATATCTTATCATCATGAATCTTCATTCATCTACAGTTTTATTTGAAGTATCACATGTGAGCTTCAAAAGCCATACAATCCTAGAAGATCAAGAAGGGACATACTTAAAAATTGCAAGTTGAATAGGTTTGTCACATACAAATACTTCATAAAAGAGTGCCCATATCTCATCTTCTTGCAGTGATAATGTTCTCGTATTTTTTTATATCAACAATGTATCTTTAGCAAGATTTATTTCATACCTGCAACATATTATCTCTCTACAACAACCATTATGCTCTTTGACAAAAAAATTCATCATTATATCATCACAAATATGCCTCTTCTTTTTAAGCCATTCCTATTGCCTCCGAAAACCCCCCTCTTTGGTTGTAGACAGAACTCAATAGAGTGGGATGAAGCATCATAGATCAGGGGAGTTTTGGCTATACTTTTGGGAAGGAATGCCAGAATCTCCATGGCCAATGGAAAAATTAGTGTTTTCCTCATGAAGCTCTCTCTCTCTCTACCGAGCATGCCACATATGCTTGGACTCTCCTATTCGAAGAAGACTCTCCTCCCAACCTCTATCTTTTTTCTTCTTTATGTATTTTGATCTTGCTTTTCTTTAACTTAGTTCCTTCTCATGTTTCTTTCTTACTCTTTTCTTGTAGGTAAGTTGTAGAGCATTCAGGATCTTGGAGTTGGTCCCTCATTTGGCAAGAGCGAAGACGTCCGTCCTCACAAAGTTCTCCTCCACCATCCAATTTGAATAGAGCTGAGATGTTCTCAACTTCTTCTCCTTAGCAACTGAAACCATACCAAGATTCCTCTCTTGTTATTTGTTCACTTCATTTCAATGCTTCTCAAATATTTAGAACCTAAACTTTCAATGATGCAATTTTATTTTGCTCATGTTGTAATTTTAATATATGTGTGTGTGTAAGATTGTTAAGTGTAGTATGCCATTCTATTATGCTAATTGAATTTTCACTTAAAGTGTATTTATTATTGTAATATCACTCAACATTCTAGTTGCATTCATGCTTAATGTTTACATGTGCCTATCTTTCTTCATCTCTCTATAAATGCATCATTTCACCCATATCATAAGCATACATCTTACACCTTCTCAAAAGGCAAAGATAAGAGGAAAAGCAAGACACATGCACTCATGCCTCTTTGTGGTTAAACCAGATACTCATCATTATACCCTCACACATATAATTGTGTTAAGTTTTATTTGCTTAGGTTCAATATTTTTATTATTGATTTGAGCTTGGATCATGTAACACAACGACACGTGCTTTCGCACGTTTTAGTAGCGTGATTCGAGCACGATCACTGGATGCTCCTACGCATCAGCTATAGGAAGTCTATTGTTTGCTATGATATGCATAAAACCAGATATTTGTATGTAGTGAGAGTGGTAAGCCATTACCAATCTTGCTATGGAGAACAACACTGGAACGTAGTGAAGAACTTTTTAAGTACCTGAGATGGACACAAAATTACGTCTTAATCTATGGAGATGGTTATCTCCAATTCTTAGGATTCGAGTCTGATATTGATGATCGCAAGTCAACATCAGTGTTTGTGTTCTTGTTTAATGGTAATGTTGTGAGTTGGAGAAGCAAGAAGCAGGACTCTGCAGATGATTCAACAATAGAAGCCGGATACATGTTGCATCGGATGTTATAAAGAAGGCGGTGTGGTTACACAAGTTCATTGCGGAACTTGGCGTAGTTTCCTCTGAAACTCCCATCCCGCTATTCTGCGATAACACGGGAGCCATAGCTCAGGCGGAGGAACCCATATGGCATCAAAAGAGCAAGCACGTGGAATGGAAATACCACATCATCCGAGATACTCAAAAGCATGGTGGCATCATAATGACTAAGGTGGTCCCTTCTGATAACGTTGTTGATCCCCTTACCAAAACTTTGACTCAAAAGGTTTTCAACCAGCATGTAATGAGCATGGGTTTAAAGATTGTACCTGAATGGTTCAAAGTGCTAGTGGGAGAATGCTAGCCATGTGAGCCCATGGCAAACCATTTCTATAATAAATGTTATTGTAATATTTGATATATCAACAAATGCTATTTGTTTATTTCACTCCTTATATGAGTTTAAATGAACGAGTGCACTTATAAAGTCCCTTAGTACAATTAGGGTTATGTACCATGGCCATCTAATGATCATACAACTGTTGATTCAAAAGTTGAATCATATAGGTCGGTGCTTGGATGATATGTAAAGAGTTAGATTGAGGACACATCGAGCACTGTTAAATGATTCTTAATAGATGATCTCCAACATGAAAAGGAGATGGAAATCCTTATCTTAGGGAAGATATCAGACCGACCTCTTTATGCAGGTCCCTTTGCATAGGAATAGAGATTCGGAGGTGTCAGATAAGTTAGGTCAAAGAGCTTACTAACGAGATCGAGATAACCAAGACCTATGTCATATACTGTCACGATATAGGCATGCATCCTCTGACCAGAGACAAATGTATTGCTATATGTCTATGTATGTTCACTTGGTAGACTGATAAGATGATGAACTAATCAAGGTCTATACACCGACAATCTAGTTTGCATACAAGGGCATATAAGTAATATGATCTCTCAAAGGGATCATATATGTTCACTATTGAACCAGAATACATGAGCTCATTCATGAGGTACTGGGACCAATCAAATTCCATGCATGGTCATCATGGTTGGAAGCATGACAAGGACTTGTAGGTGTGATGTATGTTCTTTGAAAGCATATGATCGATACCAACTCCCAATGATTGAATGAGAAACTCAATGATAAAGCCATGAAGAAGACAATTTAAAAGTGATCTAAAACTTCAGATTTATTCTAGGTCTTCCAGTATGCAGGATGTACATGTATTAGGAACACTCAAGGGTGATGTGATCATAAACAATTCTATAACCATGATGCTTCCATTTTGAGGGAGTGGTGAAATATGTTTAGATTTTAGTGACTCCTCTCAGTAGAGAAGTAATCTAATCTAAATTCAAGTGTTGGACATTAACCTGAATACGATTCAGATACAATGAGAAGATTAGATTTACAGCTTTGATTTAATCAAGTATCTTTGAGAGGTCTCCGAGATATGGATTTAAGATATGATATCAACATCCAAATCACTATAGGTGGAACATATAATCGCGATGTCCTTATCTTGAAGTATCTACGGAGAAAACACATTATTCTTGAAAGAGTTCAAGAATAATTCCATGTTGAAGAGCATTGGGAAATTAATTATTAATGTGATTTAATTATCATGAATAATATGAATATGATTCATATTATTTACAACACATGAGAATGGAGATCCAAGATAATTAAATATGATTTAATTATCAAGGATATGAATAATGTAGATATCACTATCTATATTATTCATATATATTATAAATATAATTTATAATATATTATAGAGAGCTAATTTTAAATAGTATTTATAAATTAAATATTGATGTGAATTGGATTGACATTGGACAATTAACTATAATTGTAATTTACATTTTATTTTGGATTTCAATGGCATGATTATATTTGTCACAAAAAATTAGAATTATTTTTACGAATAAATATGCAACAAAAGTTGTTGCAAATAATGAAGGATTATGTGAGATATGAGATATCACATATTTGGAAGAAGGAAAGCACCTTCCATATAAGGAGGATGGACAACTACCCTTGAATCCTAAATTAAGGTGGTTGTCCACTCCAGAATTAAAAGGAGCTTTTCCTCCTTCCTAATCCTTCTATGCACATCGACTTGATTGAACTAAATTATATTGATAATTATTCAATATATTTAACTTAATTTAAATTAATTGTTGTTGCAAATTTATGCAACAAAATCATGACCATTGATTGAAAGAAAAAAAACAATCTCATCCATTGGTTTTGTGTTGCACATGGATTGTGATCCATGGACTTTCAAAATATTATAAAAGAAGGGGCAACCCTAGCTCTTCTTTTACAATAAAATTGCAAGAGCTCTCTCTCTCTCTCATTTTCATCACATGCCCCCTCTCTCAAGAGTGTTCGTCCACTTCTTGACCTAGAGAATGTCGCCGTCGTCGCAATGCCATTGTGTCGCCGCTTCGACTTCTCATGGATCTTCATCTTCTTTGGTGCCTATTGCTCATGAAGAATACATCAGATTTCATGAGACAAAATCAGGAGATGAATTGCTCAGATATTTGACTTGGATTTCAGGAAGCTTGCGTCTCATCCACGCACTCGCAAGCGGCTCCTCCGTCGGGTCAGACTTGAGATATGAGGTCTCTTCCTTGGAGACAACGATGGCAACCACACTTCAAAAGGTATTCCTATATCTTGTTTGTGATTATAATGAAACGATTCCAGAAGAATTCTCGGATCATGTGGTTTCAACTCTTTAAAAATTTCAAATTCCACTGGCCCAAGCAACTAGTATGACTAGTTGCTCATGATCACATTAGATGTTATATTCACGCTCCCATGATGTGCTTAAGGATTTTTCTCAAGTCCTCCAAACTGACGAGGTGACACGTGGTGGCTCCAAGAATGCCATGCATCACTATCAAAAAAACCAAATAAAAATTAAAAGAAAAATCAAAATAAAATAGAAAATGATGTGAAATCAAAAATATCGAAACCATATGAGATCAGTTTTACAAAAAACGTATTTTTGGTGATACTCTACGTACAAAAAATATCATATTTTTTGGAGTTTGTAAATTGTTTTGTGATTTTCAGAAAATATATAATTCAAAATAAAATCAATAATATAAAATAAATATTCCACTTTAAAATGATTTAGAAAATAAAGAAATAAAAGAAGAGAGACATATATACAAACTACATACATAGACTCAAAGTGATTTATTTTCTTTATTTTTTAATTCAATTTTAGCTTAGATTTTCACACATTATTAAAAACATAAATCAAAGAAAATAAATGAAAATAAATAAATGAAATAGAGTTATTTTTGTTCATAAAGTAACTGGGTCAAACTTGGTCAATATATATACAATATACAATGAGTTCCTAAAATCCATGTTTCATACATTAACTTCGATTGCTTTGAATTTGATCTTGTTTTGTATATAATTATATATATATATATATATTAATTCAAAAATAAGTGAGGGTTCATAGAAGACTGTATGTGAGAGATATTGGACGTTGTGACTTTTTGTCTCAAAACTAGGGTTTGGGTTTATTGAGCATATATAAAAGTTTTATTTTTTAACATTTTTCCTTTATTAAGTTAGCAATATGTATACAACAAATTGATTTTACTTGATTTGTTGTTAATGAAAAATAATTAAAAACATGAGAAATTGTGAGAATATACATGTGTTTGTACACAGGAATTTGGCTTCTTATTTATGCAATTTTGAACGATAAAATAAGAAGATTATTTACACATGCATTAATGCTAAGAATGCACTATAGATGAATAAATACAATTAATTACTTGAGAATGGAGCTCTATTTTCATCTTTTAGAGTGATGAATCACATATTCACCAACCCTCTATACTTAAACCTTGCTCGTCCCCAAGTAACTAAAATGAACTCCTAGGTGAAATGATATTGGATTCCATACTAAGGTCATGAACAAAAGGTGAAAATGGAGCTTTATTTGACCTTTGGATTAATAATGTGGCATATCTTTTTATGAGAATTAGGGATTTAAGATTGACAATCTCCAAGTTATACAAGTCATCATCCAAACCCGAATCAGAAGTCATCTTTGATCAACCCCTTCTCAAAGCATCCCACATGAACACTGAATAACTCTCTTTGGTGTGTGAAGGGTTTTATCTCTTCTCATCTAAGATGCTGAACTACCATGCAATCTCATCCTCGTATAACTCGTCCTCGGGGAGTCATGTATTTCCTTCTAAGTACATGAACATGCTAGTTCACAACGACTAGAGGGAGAAGTCTAGAAGAAGGGGAAAAGAAGTGGAGGGTGATCAGTATAGTCAACTCTCCCGTGAAGCTTGGTCGGTCTCCACAAGATCTGCAGGCTATCTGAAGCTTAAACCATTGTGGTCAAATATTTTTCTTTTTTGGAATTAGCTTCTTTTTTGTAGGAAATGTGGTTGCTTTGCATTGATTTTTCATACCTAACTGATATAGAATCTTTTATTCCACCTATGTTTTGGGGTATTAAAAAATTTATGCTAGCAGTCAGTCCCTCATCCAAAGCTTTATTTCAACCCATTACTATGGTATTTAGATGCCCATGCTACCAAAGAATAGACACGCGATCTTCCAACACCTCATCTGAGTTGAGCTAAATGCACGATGTAGAGTACATATTATATCCATATCCAAGAGTCTACTCAGAATAAGGTGACCTACTTAGAATAAGGTGACCATGTTAGACACTAAGAGTCAAAGTCTAGACATTGTCTTGTGAACTTGGAGAATTGAGTCTATGACCTGAAATTTCTAAAATCTTACTTCTCAGTAAAGTTCCTCTGAAATTGAAGTTGATTAAAGTCAGGTCAAGTCCATTCTCAATTTCTACTCATGACTCGGTTTAGAACCCGCTCTTTCCACTTCACATATGCGTGATAATTTAATGAAATGCAGATGCATGAAATACATATGAATGAAGTGCAAGTTTTTTTAAATGCGGGAATGAATGAGAAGCCATATTTATTTGACAAAACTTTTTGTTATATACCCTATTTTACAATAATTTACATATTATTTACAAGTGTTTTACAACAATTTCACAAACAAACTTATGCATGATTATACATGCTCTACAAATTATACATGTTATACAAATTTACATGTATTTTACATAGTTGATAAACATACTATTATTTTCTTACATAATTTACCCATCCCACATTTATTGAATATTATATTCATGATATACATGGAAGTACAAGCTATGGATAAAATATATATGTAATATATACACCCCCTATACTTAGTATGTGTTATGTCCTCAAAGCATAAAAGGTGGGGTAGAGGCATAGCTTTTGCTAAGCGTAAGAAAATAGAAGTATAAAAGTCGACCTGTCGCCCTACACTTAGGCTCTGGTCTACCTAAGTGTAGAAGAAGAGAAAAAATGAGGTAATCAAGGTCAAGAGGAGAATGAATGAACGAACGAATGAATGAATATACAAGGCGGGCATCGGTTTCCCTATACTTATGCTATGGTCAACATATGTATAGAAGGAGTAAGTTTGAGAATCGATGGGGCTGGGGAATATAAAGAGAAATGAGAGGTGGAAGAAGGAAATGTGCGGAGATTCCATGAGTAGCGAGGATTCATGCGTTCCCTACGGGTGGATCATGAGATTCTGGGATACACATGAAAGATCTCATCATCCTGGCCCAACTACTCATTTGATCCTATGAATGCTTCAGCATTTCCACTATACGAGGAATGATCGTGCACCATATGTAATCTATGAAATCTCTACCTGTCCTTTGCGTGCACTTCTCTGACAATGAGGTATACCATCCACTTGGACTTCAAATTGCCCTGTAAAATCATCAACTTGGAATTGAATAACCATACATTCTGCCTTGGGACATAACTCTTGCACCTTATATGTTGATTATTCCAAATCTTAATTATGTCCTTATAGATCACATTGTTATCATATGCCTTATTTACGATTTCTAGATCACGTTCTGCCCTTCACCTTCCTATTTGACACACCTGCCATGCCATTTGATTGCAGGTGGTATGGACTAGAGACACAATGCTCGATGTCGTAATCCATTATTAACTTCTTCATTTCTCTGTTAACAAAATGGCTACTCCCATCATAGATGATGACTTTAGGTACCCTGAGCCGTGAAATGATGTGATATTTCATGAACTTGCAGACATTTTCGTTATCTGCGGCTCGGGTAGGGATAACTTCCACCCATTTAGAAAGTTAATCTAACGCTAGTAGAATATGCTCATAGTCGTGATAGTTAGGGAATGGGCTCATGAAATCTATGCCTCATGTGTCGAAGACATCAACCATAATCACAAGTTGCATGGGCATTTCATCTTTGGAGCCAGAGCTCCCTCCCATTCTCTAACACACTGTACACGATGAGAAAAATGCATATGCATCACGGAATATGGTCGGCCAGTACAAGACACACTAGAGCACTTTGCATGTGGTCCTCTTCCTAGAATGATGTCCTCCTATCTCTAAGGAGTGACACAAGGTGAGGAGACTCATGTATTCCTTTTGAGGAATACACCTTCGCCAGACATAATCCAGCCCTTTGAAGAAAAGGAACGGGTCCTCTCAACGGTATATCCTAGATTCCAACTTAAATCGATCAATTTTGATCTTGGGCCAATCATGGGGATCTATACTAGTGTTGAGTTGTTCCTGGTCGATCTATAAATATAAAAAGCTAGATCAACGATCGCTGAAGTGATCGAGCACGAAAGCCGAATCAGATAACAATCAACCCACAATGTATGATAAATCAATGCAATGGTGTGAATCAAGATTTATTTTTACTTTAGCTCTGCAAGATATATGTGTATAGTTTATAAGTACGTAGAATGTCGATCCACAAATAGCAAACGATACAGATTGAGAAATCAAGATTGACTAATGCCCATCAATCCCAATTTCATTGTTATTTTCTTTTTGTCTTTTTTGAGATTTTTTGTAGGTTTTAATTATTTTTCTCTAGTTGATTTTTTATTATGCAAAAGTTTTTTGTGATTTTATATTTATAAATAAGAATATAACAATAATATAGATAATATTAATAGATATTTAAATAATAATGGATAGAGAAATAAATAAAGAGAAGTTTTTTTTTTAATTTTAATTTAAGTCAAATAAAATTAAAATGAAGGGAAAATCATTTCGTATTTTAATTATTTTACAAATGCTTTTTGGGATTTTAGAAAGTTTTTAAAGTTTTTATAACGTTTTAAAATATTAAAAAGTGCAAAATAGTGAACAGATTAAATCTTGAAAATTATTTTGGGATATAAAAATGAATAACAGTCCACATTTACCCAAAATCAATTTTAATAAATATTATATAATAAAGAAAATAGGAGACAGAAAATTATATTTCTGGATTCATTAAAAATTTCTAAAAGATGTTTAAGGTTTTTTAATATTTAATTTTTCGATTTTGTCTTTTTTTTGGATTTTTTATATATTTTTTAATATATAATATTATATAGATGCTATATTTTTGTTAAATTTTAGAAAGTGTTTTTCTCATTTTTATTGGTTTTAATAATTAGATGGGGAATACAAATATTTGTTTTAATAACAAGGAAAATTACTTAAAAATGTAGGCAAAAAAATATATGTCATCAAGCACAATAACATGCACTAGATTAATTTTCTTGTAATTTTGGCGAAATAAAATATTTATAAAGATAAATGTACATATTAAAACCTACAGTTTACAGTAACTTTTTGCAAATAACGAAACCTTCGTATCTTTTAATAGCAAGTCCTCCAAGTTTAGAGTACAAAATGATAATATCCCAAAACGTGCCTTACGTGGGACAACATGTATTGTTATATGGATAAGGACTAAAATTTAAGTAGACAAAAACTTGAGGCCCTTAGTACAAATGTTCCAAATAATTTACAACTACAAATGAAAAATTAACTACTAATTAATAAATTAAAAATTGAGGGGGACTAATTAAGAAAATTACCCCCTAATGTGCGTGATCCAACGACGTTGATGGTGCCACTTATCCACATGACATGCCCTGGATGAATGATACCGCTTTGATGATGATGCTTGTGATGATATCTTCAAAGAGATCTGACGAGAGATGGAGATGATGATCAAAGGGTTGTTGCGACACTTGCCATTGACATTTAATCAAGCGGTGGAAACTACTTCTGAAATAATGGGGGAAGAACTGAACTCCATGCTCGCTTCGATCTGGATTAGCTAGCTGCTCCAGGCACCTGGAGCACTCCTGATTGGCTAAAAATGGAGCTGATGCTCCTCTGCAATTGTTGGCAGGCTCAAAAAGATATTGGTCCTAATGGTAGTGACCTGGAAGCATAGAGAAGTTCAAGGTCCTGGAATGCTTTATGCTGCTCAAAATCGACCGCAATTGAGCCTCCTTGCTGCACTATCATGCACTAGAAAGATACAGGTGATGAATCCCTGATTCTCACTCTTTATTCTTTTATTTTAGCTATTTATCTTGGCAAAATATAATGTAAATACCTGTAAATACAATAACATAGCATTTAGCATGCATTTGTCAATATTGCATAATTAGCATGTTTTTGTGCAAAAATAAAAGAATAAAGGAAAAGAAAAAGGAAGGAGGTATTTAGAATAAATACAGAGTGACCTGAAACCCAAGAGAAGGTCAAGCCTTGACCTAATCGCTAAATAAAACAAGTAGAGAGAGATAAGGTCTACTTTATGATGTATATGTTACCTATATGTATAAATAGCTATTTTTGATAAAATAAAACTAAATTATTATTTTTACCTCCTTGATTATACTTCTACTAATAATATTAAAAGAAAATATAAATCAGAAAATAAAATAAAAATAAAATAAATTTCCCCTTCCATTGTTCAAAACATATGTATGTGTACTACATCCCATATTTATTCTATTACTGAATAACTCATAAAAATAAAATAAAAATTATTTTACACTCTTAAAATTATGGTGAAAATAAGTAAAATATAATATTGGATTATTTATGCAAAAATGTCAAAATAAAATTATTGTAAATAATGAATAGGTTTATTATACCTGTATATAATACTACATATTGTATATACACTAATTTATTTTTCATAAAAAGAATTAAAAATCAACAAAAATGTTTTTGAAAAATAATAAACATTTTTCATTTTATTCATTTTTTAATTTAAATTCATTTATTATTTTTAATTTAATTTTCTTTATTTTTCTCCCTTATTTTGTCTTGTAGTGGGTCTTGTCTTTTTCCCATCTCACCTCTGATTGGGCCAGCAGGGATTTGTTGACTCCGGTCAACTGTCCCCGCCAGCCCCTTTTTCGCTAGATCAAGTTTCGCCTGTATTTCCCCCATTTCTCTAGACCCGATCTGATCTCCATTTCTCCCGATCTTTAGCTCCGAATCGAGAGGGTGGATCCCTAATCCATACATGCTGCCAAATCCTGGGATCCGCGCCTCAGTTCGCGGGCACCTCTCCCATCTTCTCAGACATGTGCGCTTATAAAGACACCACCCCCTTGTCCTTTTCCTCTACCATTTGGTTGCACCACCTCTTCCATTGCACCTGCCCACCTTTCCTAGAGTCATATCGAGCGAGAGCGAGGGCATCCTTTTGGAGCATGAAGCCCTAGGTCCAGCGAGGTTCTGTCTCAGCTCCGTCGCGAGGAGCCCAACCTCTAGCTGCGCCAAATATCGAGGCGAAGACCACCATAGACCTCCATCTGCATTCCCAGGCATCCTTCCTCCATCTCTAGGTTACCATTATACCCCGCATTTTCCATCGAATCGATCTTTTCATCGCTGAACAGAGCATCATCGACATTTCTCCATTTTCCATCATTCCGCCGCACTTCGACTTTTATCCACCTCGCTCTGATGTCCTGTCATTTCTACGTTTGCTCCACAACCTTGCATCATAGCTCCAGTCATCGGGTTGATGTTCGCTACAGGTCGATTCCTTGACGTCGCCGGAGACCTACCCGTTCACCCCATCTGCTGCTCTTGGTTACTTAAGATGTTCTAACCCTTGACAGAAACATCCTTCGAGCATATATCATATCCTGTAGGGTTTGCGTGCAACCAGACCTCATCTGGAGGTCAGAGGTATCGCTGGACAGCTCCAGGACCCACATGCCTTCCTAGGACCCTCTACTTGGTCCTGAGCCCTTCTGAGCTACCCAGCCGCCTGTGGAGTATCATCGTTGACTTCCTCCACATCCCAACATCTCATGATGACGTTTGAACCGGGTGCGAAATCGACGACCGAAACTCATCGGAGGCGAGTTCTTCCTCGATCTTCCAGATGTCTCTCCCACCGTCCGATCGAGGGACTCTCCAGTTTTAATCGTGACCATTCGTCTTTGGGAGGACCTCCGTTGTCAGATCCATCTGAGGATCCCATCTCTGCCATCCATCACCGAATCAGTATCCTTGCATCCCAGTAGCCCGATCATAAGTGGAGCGCCATCGACCGTAGGATCACGCCTGATAAGGGGCAATTTATCCTTAGGCCCTTCTATGTTTTGTTTTTAATGATTAGTCTTGTAAATATTTGTAGTAGTTTGAAATGGTTTGGTTATTTTTCATATGGACCCTTGTTGTTCTTGACATTTGCACTTTAGTCCTCTTTGTGTGAACTCACGTGTTGTCTCACGCGTGTATCTGGTGTATTTGCTTGATATACCCTGAGCTTGTTACTGTTATGTTTTAAATACAAGTTTTCTTATATTTGCATCTATAACCCTGTATGTGGGGTATTCAACATGTGAGTTTATTAATTGGACATTTTGCACTATTGACGCTGAGTTTCTTATATGGGTTAATATTTAGTCTGTAAACTTTCTCGTAATTGCAACTAGGTCCCTATAAACTATGTGCCTTGTTTTTAATCAAATAAATATCACATTTAGCCCAAAAATTCTATAAAAATTACTATTATTTTAGAAAATATAAAAAATTATAAAAATTATTTTAAAAATTCTAAAAAATTAGTGAGCATTTATTTATGTTTGCTTTACTTAAATATCATTTTTGTTTTGAAAATCGCTATAAAACCTTTAAAATTGTAAAAGACTCAAAAAATTATAAAATCATAAAAAATTCTAAAAAAATCAGAAAAATAAAATTTCAGTTACTGTTTGTTCCTCTTTTTATCTATTTTCTCATAAAATTGCCCTCAAGACAATACGACACTTTCGTATTTTTAATTTGTCATTTTGTCCTAGTTCTACATTATTTCCATGTTTAGTTTTTGTTATATTTTTATAAAATCCCATAAAAATTAGAAAAACCTCATAAAATTACCAAAAACTCTTGAATATTTAAAAAACACAAAAATATTTTTATTCTTAATTTTTAGCATTTTAGGTCTGAATAAAATATGAAAAGGGTTGATTGTGTGCATAGTTTTCTTATTTCATTGTTTTTGTTTATTAATTAAAAATCCTAAAAAATGCAAAATTAAAAATGAATAAAAATATGCATTTTCGTTCCTGAAATTTTACTACTTCGAATGATTTCGCGTGCTCATTGTGATCGAACCTGGTTGCTATACCAGGTTAAAATAAATAGCGAAGAGCGCTAACATTGTTTTTGTGCTTTGATTGCTTGATTGAGTGGTCCTCTACTTTTCTTATTGATTGTACCTTGTCATCTGGGTCACAGTGACCAGTGATTATCTATTTCCCTAACCCGTATCGGTCGGATACGCTCATCAGAATGGCGTAGTTACCGGGGAGAACGACTTAGTAGTCGCTTTTTCAGCTTTTTCAGTCCTTTTGTTTATTTTTATCTCTAGTTGTTATAGTTGTTTCTGACGCTCTCTCTGTTTCAATTTTTGTGTGAGGAACCGCCCGAGGACACTTTGGAGGAGACCCATACCCGAAGAGGAGCAGGAGAAGAGTAGGAGGTGGTTATAGCCTTTAGATTAGATTAGATTAGTTTTATTTTCAACACATTTATTATCATTATTATTATTATTATTATTTGGACCTTGGACTTGTTGGAGTTGACTCTTATTTTGGGGTCTGTTTTGCCGAGCACCAGTGTGCTCGGGGGACCTCTCCGAGATTTTCACGGATTTGTTTTTATCACATTTTTTCTATTTAATTCTCGCAGAATTTGGCCCATAGACTTAGGACTTTTCTTGATTGTGATGTAAATAACCTAAGGCCCAATCCCTAGATTGCTTGCACCTATAGAGCGTAATTGGACCTTATTAGTAATTCAAAAGAAAAAGGTTAGCCTGATCGAGTGAGAGGTCACGCGACGCTAGAGGTCGTATACAACACGTGTAAGATCTGATGTGGCAGACACCGATCGACATCCGAGACCGGACATTGATCTCTCTCTCTCTGATCAATTAACCATTGTTCTTCAGATCATTAGGAGTTGCTCGTTTTAAGGTCGTTTTCTTTGTGCATCATTTAGATTAGTTTTAATTCTATCTTTTAATTTATATGCAGATTACCCTACATGTAGAGTGATGGAGTCAGGTACGCACATCTTACTTTGCATGCATCATGGTGTTTGATCGTGCATCGGCTTTTTCGACTTCTCCCCCTTTTTTGAACTTAAATAAATCAGGAGTACGAAAAATTTGTAAGGCATTGCTTTTATTTTAAAAAATACCTAAAAAAGTGGAAATCATAAAATTGGGACTCTTTAAGAAAACTTGACCCTAAAACCCACCACACTCAAAAATATTTTTTTGGGGAGAGTCATCCCCTCATTGGTTGGTTTCTTGAGCGAGAGAGTGACCCGCACACTAGGCTACAACCACCCCCCTGAACTTCCGTTAGACTACTGGTCTTGGGGTTAGTCATTCTCCAGTGAGAATCTCTCTGGTAGCCAGTAAAGCGGACCATGATGTCCTTAACAGATTGAATTGATCGGGTAGCCGGTAAACGGTCCGCAATTCATACTAGCTAGGAAAGATCTAGCTTTGGGATTGGGCCAGTATCTTGGGAGCATCGGGTTCCTACCAGCTCGCTTAATCGCTATGCAAAACTAATTTATCACCTAAAATAAATAAAATTGACGAGACTAACGACCGAACCTTTATGGTCATTAGCTCTCGTGTTTAGTAGGTGAATTTGGGGTTTGACTACTGATCTTGTTTGCTTTCCAGATCTCATCCACATTTCATCCCTACATCACGATGATGGGAAGGAGATCCCTTAGGCTACCTTTGACAGCACCGCTCTCGAGCGCTCCTACCCATTCATCTAAGGCAGTTTTGGAGAGCTTAGATCTGCTCTCCGAAACTGAGTTCGCTACCACTATGTTCCTCCTCGACCACCCTTCTCCCACCAATCCTGAGGTTCCCGAGCATAGGTCGACACATATTTTTGTTCACTTGAAAACACCTGAGTTGGGGTCTTTTGCCTTTGTAAAGACCCGTGAGAAGGCCAGCAGCGACAGACGCACCGATGAGCAGCCCTATGGTTCTACCTATGTTCTAGATCAGGGCGCCATCAAAAATACACTCCTAGACTCCCTGAAGATGATGCAGAGATAGATTAGAGATCAAGGAGAATTTATGGTAGAGGTGCGTAGTGAGTTAGCACAGATGCGAAAAGATCGAGAGGAGCCGCAACGATCAGCCGATGGAGACATCCTAGCACCTGGAGAAGGACTAAATGGACACTCGGAGGATCAGCCAGATCCAGTTAGAAAGCCATGATCGATGAGGCAGTTGCACAACCCTGGTGCAACCCTCACCCATCATTGGATCCAGCTCCTTGAGATTCTAGGCGACTTCAAGCTCAGCCCCCAGACGATCTAGCTATTGCCCAAGTTCCATGGGCTAGCCACGGAGGAGTCGCATCTGCATTTCCAAGAATTCGAGATGATCTGTAGCACAGTCCACGATAGATTTGTGGACGAGGACACCATCAAAATGATAACATTTCCTTTCTTCCTGGTTGACAAAGTGGCCTATTGGCTGAAAAATTTGGGGAGATATGTGATTACTTGGGAGCAGCTCCGGATTGAGTACTTGAACAAGTACTATCCACTTGGTCAGACCAATGCATCTCGAGATCTGATCAACAACTTCACGATGATCCCCCATGAGCAGTTCCATGAGGTGTGGGATCAATTTCGTGAGCTCATCGACTGGTGTCCACAACATGAGATTTACAAGCCCAACTTAATGCAGAATTTCTTTTGTGTGCTGACATCGAAGCTACAAGGGCTTGTCAATGCCTCATATGAAGGGTCCTACTTCACCAAGGATGAGGACTAGGTCTGGGACATCTATGAGGAGATGGTCTAAAACTACACAGTAATGTCCCAGACCCGAGCCTACACACAGAGGAAAACCCATCCACAGGTTGTGTCCTATCGGAGGATAGCACGGGTTGATGAATGTCCATCTACTTCGTCAGCATCAGCAACATAGGCAGAGTCGTTGGAAAGTGACATGGGTATCATTAGCGAGAAGTTGGACCGCATAGAGATTATCGAGAAGTAGTGGCAGGGCATGACGCAAATCAACCAGTTGGCATAGACTCTCAATGACCTGAAGACCCAGATCTTGTGTCTTTAGGAGGCACAAATGACTTCTCAACCCCGTCTCAGGTCACAGGCTGATTACAGCAGTAGTAGCTCTTCCCAGCCACCTGCCCAGTACCACCAAGTTCACCACATCCAGGCAGAGCCGGTTCAACAGTTGCCCTAGTACTCTCAGCCACTGCCATCTCAAGATACTCAGATGGTGGTGTATCACCAGGATCAGCCCATGGCAGTTCTTCCTCCCTCCCCTTATGAGCAGGAGCCGCTGATGGAAATCAACGGGATTTGGTATGACCGATAGTAGCCCGAGATCCGTCGGAATCACTCAGGATTTAGGTGGTCTATCAGAGACACCTTGTCCCAACAACAACCTCCAGCTCTGGGTGGACAGAGCAGCCAGCAGCACCTACAACAACCCCAATACTCCCACCAGCCAAAGTACTACTAGTCGGGTCCTCGTACCTACTAGGAGGGACAACACTGGAGGCAGCACCATCAACAACCTCAGCAGGTAACTCAGCCACCTCCTCACCAGTCTTAGAGCCAGCCTCATTTTCAACGGGGAAACCTATCCGGTTCTCATGGGCCAGTCTATGAGAACCCAACACTTGATGATCTAGCCTTCCTACTCTCAAACGAGCATGCATCTGTCAGGCGGGAGATGGACGAGTTCAAACAGGAGATGAGGGAGATCATAAAGGGCAAAGCCATCGTACCCGCTTAGATCGAGACCAACCTGAACAACCTCAAGAGGAAGTCTGAGCAGGTACACTTCACAGAGACCACCACTCCTAGAGAGTCATTAGGTGATATTTCTTCATACCTATTTGATGCAGATTTTGTGACACTTAGGAGCGGTAGGATGCCAGCCGGTGAAGTGTCGTCTGAGCGACAACCGCATGATGATCTAGGAGTGCCAGACGAGGAGGATAGCGGTGCTAATACCACTAATGATGACGATAGCGGTGGTGTTGATGCCACCATGGATGATGATCCAGTCGTTGGTATTGAGGCTGTCGTTTCTCTAGATGCAGTTGGTGGCACTGATGCCACCATTCTAATAGATGTTGAGCTAGAGCGTGGTGCCGATGCCACAAAGACATACACCGTGGGTGGTGCTGATGCCACCGTTTCTATTCTAGTTGTGTTTCCTCAAGTTTTTGTATCTCAGTACAGTTTAGAAAAGACCAAAAAAACAATAAAGGAAAGGTTTCTTTATCTACTGTGAGTCCATCTATGTTGCATGATGATACTTGCATGGGCTTCATTCCTTCACATCAGCAAGAACCTATTCCTAGCCCTCTATCTATGGAGGGCCCAACCATCCCCTTCCCTCAAGCACTTCGCTTGGCTATGGGGAATAAAAAAATAAAAAAAGGTACAACAGTTACAGTTCAACCAGCAGATGATGACAGATTTCAGATCCATTTGACTCTACAGGAGGCACTTGAGCACATCCCTCTCTTCCAGAAGAATTTGAGAGAGAAGACTACCATCCGTAGGAAGAGAAGGAACCATAATGCAAATATCCATGTGCTCACCATGCCACATGCTTCGTGATTTAGAACTGTTTGCCAGCCAAGAGGCCAGATGCAGGAGCTCCCTATGTCAGATGCCACATTCATGAGCAGTGGTTCGATCGGACTCTATTAGACAACGACTCTTCTATCAAGCAGCCTTACTCGATCGATTCAAGTTTGGACCTCTTCGACAGAGTAGGACAATCCTTCAGTTTACTGATCGATCTATCAAGAAGCCAATGGGGTTGTTGAAGGATGTGGTCATCATAATTCAGGACCTTAAATTCCTCGTGGACTTTGTTGTGTCGAACATGGAGATCCCTGAGCCTGTGACAGATACCCCCATAATTTTAGGACAACCCTTCTTGGCCACAACCAAGGCGGTGATTGACCATGATAGTGGGAAGGTGTGCTTTCACGTTAAAGGAGAGAGAGTATACAAATAGAGATGGTTGATGAGACCAGAGCGTGAGATTCATCTAGCTCTGAACAATCCAGTGATGCAGAGAGAGACATCCACCAGGAGTGTGATTTTGTGATCTCTGATGATGAAGCCGTTTGATCTGACCCTGTTTCACGAGTCCTTGTCTTACATTCAGATATTACAGATTCACAGCTTCCAGCAGATGAGAGTTCGGAGAGCACACTCTTGGCTAAGGACACATTTGAGGCTGACGATCGTACCATGGAGAGCGAAGCAGGTTATGTTTCTTATAATTCTGATTCAGATCCCTCAGATTCATACATAGATTGGGCTGAGTTTGATGAGCTATTACCTTGTGTGGTTCCTAAGGAGCCTACAACTATAGTGGAGACTGAGCCAGCACCAATTACAGACACATCAGTAGGGCCGTCTTCATCAGATTTTCATGAGCAGTGAGAGTTCTCACATTCAGATCTGGTTGCATTCACTCAAAAATTCCAGAAGCCAGATTTGCCAGCTCCCGGTTGCGTAGAGTTGAAGCTTTTGCCGCACTCGCTGAAGTATATATTCCTTGCAGGTGAGCATGAGATGCACCCATTCATTATCTCAGCAGATTTAACTGGAGAGCAAGAATCTCGTTTGATGGAGGTTTTTGAAAGGAACCACAATACGATAGAATGGAGCATAGCTAATTTCCAGTGGATAAGTCCTGCCCTGTGCTCCCACCATATCTATTTCGAAGAGGATGCTAAGCCATCGCGTGAGTTTCAGCGACGGCTCAACCCGAACCTTCGAGAAGTGATCATGAAAGAGATATCCAAATGGTGGAGTGTTGATTTTATCTACCCCATCTCCGGATCCAAGTGGGTTAGTCCATTGCATGCGGTGCCCAAGAAGACATGCATCACTACATTTATGAGTGAGTGTGGAAGGAGATCGCTACCTTGGTACCCACTTCTTGGAGGGTCCGTGTGGAGTACAGATGACTGAATTAGGCCACCAAGAAGAATCATTTCCAGCTACCTTTTATCGATCAAATTATTGAGAGGCTAGTCGGGAAGAGTAATTACTGCTTCCTTGACGGGTACTCCAGCTACAATATGGTGGCAATAGCGCCCTAAGACCAGGACAAAACGACATTCACCTGTCTGTTTGGGACTTATGCTTCAGACGGATGCCCTTTGGTCTGTGTAACGCTTTGGAGACATTCCAAAGGTGCATGTTGTCCATCTTCTCAGACATGGTAGGTGATTGCTTATAGGTCTTCATGGATGACTTCTTGGTCTACGACGATGGGTTTGATGCTTGTCTTGACTGCCTAGACTGTGTGCTACAATGTTGTATCGAGGTACATCTTGTTCTATCTTGGGAGAAGAGTCACTTCATGGTGACTCAAGGGACGGTGTTTGGTCATATCATCTCCAAAATGGGCATGGAGGTTGATCCATCCAAGGTGGATATCAATAGGAAACTCAATCCACCGTCCAACCTGTGGCAGTTGAGGTCTTTTCTGGGGCATGTCAGTTTTTTTCGACATTTTACTCAGGACTTCAGCGGGATTGCCCGACCGTTCACTGATATGCTGATGAAAGACATCGAGTTCATTGTAAATGATAAGTGTCTTGCGTCGTTCGAGACTCTCAAGAATCTAGTTGTTGAGGCTCCTATCCTTCAGTCGCCTAATTAGTCTCTCCCATTCGAGATCATGACCGATGCTTCTTACTTTGCCATAGGGGCTGTGCTAGGATAGAGGAGGGACGAATTACCTTTTGTCGTTCACTACGCTAGCCGTACATTGCATGCCGCCCAGTGGAACTATACAGTCACAGAGAAGAAGATGCTAGCTGTAGTATTTGCCTTGGATAAATTCAGATCGTATATTCTAGGATCCAGAGTGACTATTTTTACTGATCATACCGCCATCAGGTACCTCACGGCAAAGAAGGATGCCAAAGCGAGATTGACTAGATGGATCCTTCTACTCCAGAAGTTTGATATTGAGATTATGGATAAATCTGGAGTCAAGAATGTCATGTCGGATCATCTCTCTTGATTGGAACATCTTGAGGAATCTGGGCAGATTGAACCTATTACAAAGACCTTCCCATATGAGGCGATCCTTGCTATCACCTCCCTCGTCGACATTGTGAACTATCTTGTCTCGATGAAAGTTCTACAGGGTTGTCCCAGGCAGCGACTTGAGACCTTCTTTACGAAGGCCAAGTCGTACCATTAGGAGAATCCCATCCTTTATCATGAAGGAGGGGATAGCATCTGATGTCGGTGCATTCCTCAAGAGGAGCACCATAGCGTCCTCACCTACTACCACAAGCTTAAGGCAGGAGGACAACATTCCGCGAGGAGAACAACACAGAAAGTGCTCCAATCCGGCCTATGGTGGCCTACTCTCTTCAAGGATTCTGATGAATTGGTGAAGAGGTGTACTGATTGTCATAGGATGGGCACTTGTGTATAACGTGATAAGATAACGTTGTAACCAATTCACTTCTGTGAGGTTTTTGATGCATGGGGCATTGATTTCAAGGGTCCATTCCCTAAGAGTTGGGGATTCGAGTACATTATGTTGGTTGTTGATTATGTGAGTCGTCAGGTTGAGGCCATTCTCGCCCGAATCGCATATGCTAAGACTATTTGTCGATTTTTAAGGAAGAATATCATATCACGATTCGGGGAGCCTATAATATTGATATCTGACGGGGGTTCTCATTTTATCAACGACAAGGTAAAGGCCCTTGCTAACGAGTTCAACATTGACCATCGAGTTGCCACTCCATATCACCCTTAGACTAATGGTCTTTCTGAAGTATCGAACAGGAAGATCAAGACGATATTGCAGAAGGTAGTCCGCCCAGACTGAAAGGATTGGTCACAGCTTTTAGACTCAGTCTTGTGGGCATATCTGACTTCCTTCAAGACACCTTTGGGTACATCTCCCTTTCGTCTGGTTTATGTCAAGCATGCCATTTACCTGTGGAGATAAAGCACAAGTCACTTTGGCTTGTCACTGAGATAATATTAGATCCAGAGAGTATAGGTGATCAGAGGATGGCAGAATTGATAGTCCTGGAGGAGCTTAGAGATACAACCTTTCCGAGTAGCCTACAGTACAAGGAGCGAGTAAAGATATGGCATGATCCTCATATCAGCCATAAGCAGTTTGAGCCAAACCAGTGAGTATGGTTATTCGATGCCAGGTTGAAATTATTTCCAAGGAAGTTGCAGAGCAAGTGGAAGGTACCAAACTTGGTCCAAAAGGTACATGACAATGGCAGCATTGATTTATCCGAGATGTCTTCTAAGTCCACATTTCAAGTTAACGGTTAGCGCCTAAATCCATATCTAGATCATGATCTATTGATCGTTGACGTCGCCCTATTCATTTTGCATGAGATGTGATCTTTGACTCACATTATTTGCATCTCATGCTTGATTATCACTTTCTTCCACCGATGTATAGATCCAGATGTCCATATCATACATTCTTTGGTTTAACACCCCATTTTGCATCTCATGATCATGTTAGACTTAGGGTATACTTTACCCTAAGTATATGGGGGTGTCAGACTTTTGATTTTCCTTTTGCTTTATTGTACCTCTGTTTTGCTACATATACTTAGGGGTATTTCACCCTAAGTATAGGGGAGGTAGACCCTGTACATTCCAACCCTTGATTTTCCCCTTGTGTATAGATTCTTATACTTAGGATTACTTGATCCTAAGTATAGGGGAATCACTGACTTCTATTGATTTTATTCTTTCATTCGTCGTTGTAGTATAGCCTTTCTTTTCACTTCCCAATACTAAGCACGAGTTCTGTCTTCTTTATCACTCTTTGATCACTCCGAAGACATCGTTCGAGCTATGTATGGGGGTGCCGTATATATATTGTATATATACACTTTAGCCATAACTCGTACTTTGTGTGAGTGTGTTAATAAATAAAATGGCTAAGAAATACAAGCTAAAAATCACAAAAATTTAAAAAAATATCCTTGTATATAAAATTCTTTCTTGCACATACATGTCTGTAAATAGCTATTTGTAAAAACTATTTTTGTACAAATGTTTGTAAAAATATGTTGATTGTAAGATGTTTGCAAATATTGTTGTATCAAAAATATGTATATAGTACACAAATTTTGAAAATTGTTTGAAAAATAAAAGTTTGCAAAAACCCGTGTGTAAATGATTGGAAATAGTTTTCAAATATTTTCGAAAATTTTGCACATTTTCAAAAATTTTACATGATTTTAAAAAATCTGTATATTTTCAAAATTGCATCAAAAAGAGTTGTGTACATAGTTTTGTATATTCTTTTGAATCATAGTTGACATTTAAACTAGTCTGTAATTAAATTAGAAAATAGAGCTTAGTTAAGGCCGTAATCCACCTAAATCTGAGAGGAACCTTGTACGATTTTGGGTTGAGACTTTTCAGGTCCATCAGGGACTTAATTCTTTGATTCACTACGCTATGTTCACATGTCATCTTGATGAGCCTAAGTAGAACACTTGACAACACACACATGACTCTCACAGATAATGGCTTTACTTGGACCAGCAACATACACATAGCACTCTACGGATGAGGTGATGAGAAGGCAATTTTCTTTGGCTTGGAGTAGCATATGAGGGTAGTACTTCTAGGCGGAACCTCTCATCTTCCTTTAGGGAGGGTTGTGCACATCAACTTGGTCTAGCGGTGTTGAGGTCTAAAGATAAAAGTTGTGGGTTGCAATAATGCTTCAAAAGATGGATAGTCTACTGGCTCAAGAAGAAAAAGTCCTTATGGATATGTTGTACCATGTAGATATGTTGAACATATGCACATCAAAAAAAGTGAAAAATCAAGAAAACTTCAAAAAGCGGACATGCCTGATTGAAAATAAAATGTTTATCGGAGTGTATATAGTCAAATAAAGCAAAGCTTATGTATTAAACCTTCTTATCTCATGAAGCTTGCAGCGGGAGACTTAGCTACACTGGTTGGACTCCCATGGATAAGTGGCTACACTGGCCAACGGTCCATTCTCTTCTTTCCCCCTCTTCTTGAGCCGGTTGCACTTGAACTTAGAAGGGAATACCCCGCTCCTTGAGGAAAGAGGTGCTAGATTGGGGAATCGGAGTTACCTTATTAAGGGAGGTTGTTTCTTTGTCATTTCTGAGGTGGGGAGCTACATATCACTTACACAGTACAAGGAAAGATTCGTGGTCATTAGAGTTTGCGTATGTAGACATGTTCTGATCTGGATTATTGAGGGGTCTTGACCATAGAATGGTGGAACTTTAAGGCCGTTGAGTCTTAAACCTAGATCCAGATAAGGTTCCGACAACTAATAATCTAAAAGTCGGACTGAGATCCATACTTCAATTTAATGAAGATGAGTTTAATAATCAACCTTGATTCTCCTTCTTTTTCTTTTCTTTTTCACTTTTTTTCAAATAAGTGTAAAGGTAAAGTATAGGGGGTGATGAACCACTTATTCTATTTATTCTTTTATTTTAGCTATTTATCTTAGCAAATACCTGTAAATACAATAACATAACATTTAGCATTCATTTTTCAATATTGCATAATTAGCATGTTTTTGTGAAAAAATAAAATAATAAAGGAAAATAAAAAGGAAGGAGGTATTTAGAATAAATACAGAGTGATTGAAATCCAACATAAGGTCAAGCCTTGATCTGATCGCCAAATAAAACAAGTATAGAGAGATAGGGTCTTCTTTGTGATATATATATTACCTTTATGTGTAAATAGTTATTTATTGAAAAATAGAACTAAATTATTATTTTTAACTCCATGTATATACTTCAAGTAATAATACTAACAGAAAATAAAAAACATAAAATAAAAATAAAATAAAAATTCCCCTTCTATTGTACAAAACACATGTATGTGTACTACATCCCATATTTATTCTATACATATAAATAACTCATAAAAACAAAATAAAAATTGTTTTGTACTCCTAAAATTATGATGAAAATAAATAAAATATAATATTGGATTATTTGTGCAAAAATGAAAATAAAAATTATTATACATAATACATAGGTATATTATACCTGTATATTATTTTTCATAAAAATAATTAAAAATCACCAAATATTCTTTAAAAAATAAGAAATATTTTCATTTTATTCATTTTTAATTTAAATTCATTATCATTTTTAATTTAATTTTCTTTATTTTTTCCTCTATTTTATCTTGTAGCAGGTCTTGTCTTTTTCACAGCCCGCCTCTGATTGGGTCGGTAGGGATTTGTTGATTCCGATCAACTGGTCCCCGCCAGCCCCTTTTTCGCCAGATCGGGTTTCGCCCAAATTTCCCCCATTTATCCAGACCTGATGCGATCTCCTTTTCACCCAAACTCCAGCTCCAAATTGAGAGGGAAGATCCCTAATCCATGCCTGCCGCCAAATCCTGGGATCCACGCCTCGGTTCGTGGGTGCCTCTCCCATCTTCTTGGACCTGTGCACTTACAAAGCCACCACCCCATCGTCGTTTTCCTCTACCTTTTGGTTGTGCCACCTCTTCCATTGCACCCGCCCATCTTTCCTAGAGTGACAACGAGCGAGAGGGAGAGTGAGGGCATCCTTTTGGAGCATGTAGCCTTAGATTCGGCAAGGTTCTGCCTCAGCTCCGCCACGAGGAGCCCAGCCTCTATCCGCACCGGCTATCGAGGACAAGACCACCGTGGACCTCCGTTTGCGTCTCCAGGTGCCCTTCCTTTATCTCTAGGTAACCATTATACCCCACATTTTCCATCAAATCAATCTTTTCATCACCGAACAGAGCATCGCCAACCTTCCTCCGTTTTCCATCACTCTGGCGCACTCCGACTTTTATCCACCTCGCTCCGATGTCCTATCATTTCTACATTTTCTCCGAAACCTTCCATCATAGCTCCAACCAAAGGTTAGTGTTCCCTATAGGTCGATTTCTTCACGTCACCGGAGACCTGCCCGTTCACCCCCATCTGCTGCTCTTGGTTACTTACGATGCTCTAACCCTTGCTGGAATCATCTTCCGAGCATATATCATATCCTGTAGAGTTTGCGTGCAACCAGACCTCATCAGGAAGTCAGAGGTAACATCGGACAGTTCCAAGACCCCCATGCCTCCCTAGGACCCTCTACTTGGTCCTGGGCCCTTTTGAGTTACCCAGCCTCGAATCGGTATCCTTGCATCCTAATCGTCCGATCATAAGTGGAGTGCCATCGGCCGTAGGATCGCACATGATAAGTGGTAATTTATCCTTAGGCCCCTCTCTGTTTTGTTTTCATTAATTAGTCTTGTAAATATTTGTAGTAGTTTAAAATAGTTTTGTTATTTTGCATATGGACCCTTGTTTTCTTGGCATTTACAATTTAGTCCTTTGTGTGTGAACTCACGTGTTGTCTTACGTGTGTATCTGGTGTATTTGCTTGATATACCCCGAGCTTTATTACTGTTATGTTTTGAATAGAAGTCTTCTTATATTTGCATTTATACCCCTGTATGTGGGGTATTCAGCATGTGCATTTATTAACTAGACATTTTACACTATTGACCCTGAGTTTCTTGTTTATGTTACTATTTGGTCTGTGAACTTTCTCGTAATTGCTACTAGGTCCCTACAAACTGTGCGCCTTATTTTTAATCAAATAAATATCAAATTAAGCCCAAAAATTCTTTAAAAATTAATATTAACTCTTGCTAACTCGAAATATTTATTGTAATTTTTGGGGTTAATTTTACATTGTCTTTTATTTTCAAAAAAATCAAAAAACCATAAAAAGCTTACTGTCTATTTTAGAAAATACATAAAAATTATAAAAATTATTTTAAAAATTCTAAAAAACTTAATGAGTATTTGTTTGTTTATTCTTTACTTCCAATGTCATTTTTGCATTGAAAATCATTAAAAAAACCTTGAAAAATTACAAAAGACTCAAAAACTTATAAAAATCATAAAAAATTTTAAAAAATCAGAAAAAAATATAATCTCAGTTCCTGTTTGTTCCTCTTTTATCTATTTTCTCATAAAATTGCCCCCTAGGACATTAGTACACTTTAAGTATTTTTAATTTGTGATTTTGTCCTGGCTGTATACTGCTTCCCTATTTAGTTTTTGTTATATTTTTATGAAATCCCATAAAAATTAGAAAAACTCTAGAAAATTACTAAAACCTCTTGTATATTTTAAAAAATATAAAAATTTTTTTTATTCTTAACTTTTGAGAATTTTAAGTCTCAATAAAAATTAAAAAGGGTTGATTGTATGCATAGTTTTCTTATTTGTTAGTTTTTGTTTATTAATTGAAAATCCTAAAAAATTGCAAAATTAAAAATTAATAAAAATATGCATTTTAGTCTCTGGATTTCGACTACTTCGAAGTATTTCTCATGCTCCTTGTGATCAACCCTGGTCGCTATACCTGGTTAAAATAAATAGTGGAGACTGCTAACATTGTTTTTGTGCTTTGATTGATTGATTGAGTGGTTCTCTATTTTTCTTGTTGATTGTGCCTTGTGATCCAGGTCGCAACGACCCCTGATTATCTGATTCCCTAACCTGTATCGCTCGGACATGCTCATCAACAGGGGGCTTGGGCGAACAAAAAAGCCCCTTCTATTTGGGTGATTAAGGATGAGATGAGTCTGTTGGAGGTGTCCAGCGGTGCAGCGGAGTTGGACACTTGATCTCTTGATCCTACTGAGATCAAGAGGAGTGGGCAGTTTGAAGATGGAGAAGCGGAAGGGGAATGAAGTGGGTTTGTCATAGAGTTGGAACAGAGGTTGATGGTTGCCGAACAAAGGCCGGAGCCTAGTGCTTCGATGTACTCTAAATCTAGAGTCTAAGCTACAAATCGACAGAAATGCAAAAATATAAAATGAGGAAATAAAATGCAACTAGTAAATCTACCTTGAAAGCGAGTAAAATGGCCTCAACTCGGCCCTAAGACCAAGGAGACAGAACTACTTGGAGGAGCACCTCCGCGACGACACCTCATGCACACTGCAAATCCATGGGGCTCTCGTTGTCACCAAGCTCCACACATCTGTGAAGGGATCTGAGGGTTTCAGTGATGAAAAAGGATCCAAATCAAAAGTGGTATGGATGGCAATTTTATCTACAAGTGAGGTTTAACACAGGGTTTGTGATTTGATCGAGGTGAATCATCCCAAGGTATGGATATGGTGTGTGAAGAAGGATACAATGACAAGATCTTTCATTCAGAAACCACAGTTCATTGAACCATGTATCAGGGAAGAAAATTCGGTGAAAAGAAAGGATTGGATGCTTTGACAAACTATAGAGCTAGAGGAAGGACAACTGACCGAAGGGTCAACGGTCCCTAGGCTCCTAATAGCCCATGTCACTCTACATTTAGAAATAAAATAGTAAACTAAATTAAATTTAAAATCTAAAAATGTTTATTATTTTCTGTACTATTTTTAGGGCAATTTTATTTATTTTTATAATGCTATTTATTAGGTGCTAATATTTACATGCATATTCACAAGTATATTTACATATATTTGAGGTATTTTATTTATATTTATGTTTTAAAGGTATAGTATGCCTATATATTTTAATACCTTATTTATTTTATGTTTTTATTTTTAATGTAATTTATATAATATTTACAATATATAAAAATATAAGAAATGTAAAAATATAAATACTGAATAAATTGAACAAAATAATCAGGGTATGGTACAATAGGGAACCAAAAGCTGACTTTTGCATCTTAAATCCATTTCATCTTCAGTAGATTAATTTAATTTTATTAATAATAAAGGTTAGTTTGATAAATTTTGATTTCTTATAGATGAGATACGGGTTTGTGAAGTTTTGTTCGTAGATCTTTCTTCTGTGTGTCCCAAGTGCATTGTACATTATTTCTTTGTGCAATTATTTTTGTATTTTTATGTACATGTTTAATGTGAATAATCTTATTATTTGTGATTTATAAAAGGATAAATAAAATAGGTGAATATTGGGCTATATACATGGTGTTGAATAAGTGTTTTGAGTATTTCTTGCATATTTATTGGCCCTAACTCCTCTACTTTATTCCTTGTCAACCAAATCAATATTGACTTGTTTTCAGGGTTTAGGATCATTCAGTATCTTTGACACATCATTTCATTTTCTTTTCTTTCCTTTATTCTTTTATTTTGGAATTAAATACATACATTTATACAATATTTAAGAGTCAAATAATGATTGTTATTTTGTACAAATTAATGTTTTTTACATGCATTTAACTAGGGATTTAAAGTCAAAATAAATGATTAAAGGTGAGAAATGGATATTTATCACCTAGACACCAAGAAGTTCACCATGTTGGCATACCAATGGAGAGACTCGATAGAACAGATTGACTCGTCGGGGAAAGGAGCCCTTGATGGGATCAGTCTCAGGGAAACTTTGTGACTCTGTGCAGGAGAGGTGATCGGCCACCATATTTTTCACTCCAAGCTTATCTTTAATCTACAAATTGAAGTCTTGGAGCAATAGAATCCACCTAAGAAGACGTGCCTTCATGTCCTTTTCCATGTGGTACTTGATAGTTGTGTGATCTGCGAACATGATAACCTTGGATCCTAAAAGATACAACCTAAATTTATCTAAGGCAAACACTACAGCAAGCATTTCCTTCTCTGTGATGGTGTACTTCCTTTGAGCATGATCCAATACTTTGCTTGCATAGTGTACATCATAAGGAATCACTTCTCTCCTATGTCCTAACACGATCCCAATTGCAAAGTCAGAAGCGTCATCATGATCTCAAAGGGTAAAGATCAATCTAAGGCATGTAGGATAGAAGCATCCATGATCTTCCTCTATAGGAGCTCAAAGGCCTCAAGACACATGTGACATATAAGGAACTCCGTGTCTTTTCCTAAGAGCTTTGTTAGACGTCAGACAATCTTTGAAAAGTTCTTTATAAATCATTGGTAACGACTAACATGCGTGAGGAATGATTGCACTTATTTAGTGTTTGTTGGTTGTTGAAGTTTCCTGATCACATTCACTACGATAGGGCCAACCTCTATTCCTATCTCAGAGATGTCATGTCCTAACACAATACCCTCTTAGACCATGAAATGGCTCTTCTCCACAGAGAGCACCATATTCACCTCACTAAACTTTTTATGGACTCGATCCAGATGAGATAGACATTAGTCTAATGAGTAACCGTGGATCAAGAAGTAATCCATAAAGACCTCTAGGAAATCACCCACCATCTTGGCAAATACCGCAATCATGCATTGTTGGGAAGTCCCTGATGCATTGCATAACCCAAAGGGCATGCACCTGCATGCATACATGCTGAATGGACATGTGAATGTGGCCTTTTTCCTGGCCCTTAGGAGTGATAGCTACTCGATTGTAGCCTCGAGTACCTGTCTAGAAAGTAGAAGAAGTGTTTCCTTGCAAGTCTCTCTAGGATCTAATGAATGAATGGTAAGGGGAAATAATCCTTTTTCATCACAACATTCAACCATCTGTAATCCATATAGACATGCCATGACCTTGATACTCATGCCGCAATCTCCTCTCCTTTGAAGTTGGTGAAAATATGAAGTCCCGCCTTTTTGGGACTATATGAAGTGATGCCTCCTACTTGGACTCGAACATAGGATAGATAAACCTTGTGTCACACCATTTCTCTATTTCTTTCTTAACCACATCCTGTAAGTTTGGATTCAACCTACGTTGTAACTCATGAGAGGGTCTAGCACCTTCCTTAAGGTAAATATGGTGTGAGCACAAAGTAGGGATAGTTTCGTGGAGATCAGACACGCTCCATCCTATCACTTTGCAAATTCGTTCAAGAATCTCTAGCACATGAGATTCTTGTTCGTCGATTAGGCTATCACTAATAATGATGAGGAACTTCTGAGGTGGGTCCGCAAGGAAGGAATACTTCAATATAGAGGGAGAAGGTTTGTGCTCGGGAATGGTGTGATCATTGGGAATATCTTGCTCAACTGCATCTGAATCCAGTTGAGTAGTGGATGTGTTTGGATCTGCTGTGATAGTATCCACCAACATATTTTCTCAAGAGTAAGATCGTCAAATGTGCCCATACAATTGGCAGAAGCTACATCCGACTCGTCATCTTTGTCCTCTGATTAACCTAGAGGGAACATATATGACAAGCCAAAGTCAATATTTGAGTCATCGAGGACGTAGGGAGATGCATCAGAAAAATCTTCTAAGAGTAAGGTCTAATTCCGCAAGATCTATTGAACTTCCTCATCTACACTGTCCTCTCCTAGTGAGAGGGACTCATTAACTCACACTGACTGCTACTGCTAGTGATCAACTGTGTCAACTCTGTAGCACTCAGCTTCTGACGTGAGATACTATGTATTGCTCTCCAAATCAGGTCTCTACCATTTCGTTTGCTACATCTCTAACTCTACACTTTCATCGTATGCATGGAAGTGTATCTTTCTCAGCGTATAATCAAATATGGCGCCAATGATCCTCAGAAAAGGGTGACTAAGGAACATCTAGGAATCTTGCCATTTTCAGGGACACTCCATATCTAGGACCACGAAGTACACCTTATATTGCTTCCCCATCGATGCCAAGGATAACATCCCTCAACATTTCTTTATGCCTCTTAATAATTCAGTCTACAAACTGTAGGGGTTCTCTCGATCTTCTAAGAGGACCTAAACCCATATGATCAAGGAGGTAATATGGAAACAGATTGATGGAGGATCTGTTATCGAGTAGAGTGCGAGCAAATGATGTGTCATATGTTTGACTAGTAACAAAATGGGCACCTAGATCTCTCTTCTTCCTTGGAATCTCATTTCTAATCGCATGCATAGGTAGTGGCTATGGATAACACATGTTTCACTATTGGAGTGTTCTTTTTCCTATTAGTCCTAACACATGTGCATATTACCTTTAGTTACTTCTTGAATGCAGGAGGCATATACACTAAATGTAGGAAACATATCTCAACTTTAACATTCTCATGGCACATCCTATCCATCTCCAAGGCATCATGATCATTTTTTTTGAGAATTATTCTTCTTTCCTTTAAGCAAGGCCTGAGGGAAAGGGATATATTGAATTCAGAATGCAACTGTACATGACTCAGACTATGACTTAGACTATGTACATGACTCGACTCAAATGCATGAAAAGGAATTGAAACTGAAATTGCTGGAAAAACTGTTGGTGTTGCATCCATAGAAGTCTTCTCATCTCCCTTTGACTCACTGCTCATGATAATGCTCAATATCGCCTTTTGGGTTTTCATGTTTTTTTTTTATTTTTTTGGATTTTTGGATATTTAAATCCCCCTAGTTGTCCTGCCGGTAGTGGTGGTGCTACTAATAGTGCTCTTCCTCGGAGCTCTCCACAAGAGCAGACTCATCGATATCCTCCATCCACTTTGTCATGCAATATCATGGGTCTGCACGGTCCTAATTACTGTGAGAATAAGATGGTTAATACCATGTGGTAGAATCGCAATGATTCAAAGGAATCCGAATAGTATACCTGATCCATATGGCGACTCTATCCTTGGTTCAGGTTGTTGAGGTTAATATGAACCTGAGCTGAGATGGAGGTCTTGGGGCTAGTATACTTATCTTAACAATGTGAAAGTCAATCGATGTCGGCTCTCTAATCGTGATGCTCATTGCGGATGAGTTTGAGCTCATCTAAGATTCTCTGAAGATCAGAGGTGCCCAAAGATGAGGCCTCGTGATCCTGCATCTTAGGTGGTTGTTGCTGATCTTGATGAGCTCTATTAAGTCCCTGATAGACCTGCTTACGGTACTAGCTCTGCTGAGGGGGTATTGCTAGTATTAAAGGGGCCTTAACGGACCAACTGCTGCGGCTGAGGGGGTGGAAATTGGCGGTAGTAGGACCGGTGGGGGTATTAGTTGTGTTGTGGGTACTACATGCATTGTTATGGATGTCGATGGGTGGTGTTTTGATAATTGGTGTACCATATCCCCTTTACCTCCCACACATTGTGGAGGTTACTCGGTAACTGTCTTGACGATCGGCTCCGTGAATTGGCTCTCGTGGAGCTCAGGTTGACCCTAAGCCCATGTTTTGTGAGGCCCCTGCATGGGCTGCTCCTGAATGCGGTGAACTCTGTAGATGAGAGAACGGTGGTGCAAAAAAGGCATGTATCTTAATCTTAGATACCCTCTCAACTAAATCCACCATCCTTTTAGGAAGCTTAGCGAGGTTTACCCACTTGATAAGCTTGTGTATCTCGGTCACCTTCTTCTCGATCTGTTCAACCTCGGCTAATATCTCACTAATTATCATCATGTTGGAAAGTAGGTCATTCGCCAGATCAACGATAGCTAATCTTCCCACCTTCTAATGTATTCGAGGGGGAGGTGGCTAATCATAAGTCTGGCTAGTGGCTTTGGTGCAACTCATCTATGCCATCTGCTTGAAAATTGTCCAAACCGTGGCAGGTCCTCTGTTCAGATAGTTTCCTCCACATGAAGAACTCACTAGACCTTGAACCTTGGGAGTCAAACCACTGTATAGATTCTAGACCAAGATCGACTTATCGATATCGTGGCATGGACACTTCTGAATCAAGTCTTTGAACCTCTCTCATGCCTCATGGAAAGGTTCATGCGACACTGTATATAGTTGGAGATATGCGACCTCATCTGATTAGGTATACTTAGGGGTAGAACTTCTTGAGAAATAAGTCCTTTAATGCAGCCCATGTGGTGACTACCTCCACCAAGTTTTTATGCCAATATGCAACTTTGTCTATATGGAAAACGGGAAGGTCCTAAGACAGATGTAGTCCTAGAAAACATCATGCCATCCTAGGTTGTCATAAACCAGTTTGAAATCCTGAAGGAACATGTACGTTCCACTACTACATTACCATATAATTACAATAAGAGTGTCAGAAAGTGGTGCTTCAATTCCCCAATGTTGGGCGGTACAACTGGTCTAATCTAGTTCTCATTCTGTGCAAAATTGGGACTGTCAGCATCCTCATTGATTCCACCTCGAGTATATCCCCCCCCCCCCCCCAATTTCTTAACTGACCAAGCTCTTCTCTAAACTATTCACTATGTTGCTTGGCTTATGCTAATCTTTCTAAGATATCCCTCAGTGCATCACCGTCTCCCTCTTCATCAGTGTTTCTCTTGGGAGGTATCTTGCTCACTTGTTCTTCTTTGCCTTAAGAATAAAAAGGATTGGAATTAGTATGTGTAGAAGAAGTTAATCTACAAACATCTAGGTGAGGATCTTCCTTGGTGTGAGAAGGGAAAGGAGAAGAGGTCTGGGTCTGACCTTCCTTAGGAAAAGAAAGAGACTTATTAGCCTTGGCTTCGAGGAAAGGGTTGCCTTGAAGCCAAGGGGGCCCAGGAAGAGAGTCATCCCTAGCCCATAAGGATGGTCAGTTTGGAGTGTTTAGTGAGAGGAAAGAGATTAAGGGAAAGAGAACTATATCAAACAAGAGAGATCAGACAAGGAGCTAAGAGTGTTGTCTCTGAATGCACACCCCTGAATGCAAACACAAGCAATCCCCAAGTTCACTAACTGCATACAGTGAAGGCCGCAAAGTTCTAGCCAATTATCTTTCCAATTTTTGTTTGGTGATAGAACAACGTTGTACGTCCATTATAAACAATGGAGTCGCCTTATGCCCAACGATGCTCCTCATAGCTCCAAATCAAAGGGGTCATCTTACCAAGCTATCGAGTTTCAGTATCACACCCCTAAGAAGACTACCAGGCTTACAATACCAAAACATATTTCTAAGGTTGAAGGCAAGCCCTTGCAGCTCCCAAGCCCGCAAGAGTCAGAAATGGAGACTTACGGGGCAAGTCTAGTGATTTGAGATCTAATCTTAGTGGCTACGTCCTCACCCACTCTGTCTGAGAGTAACTACATGTGTTAAAGGATGGGGTTGCTCTCCTGAATACAATTTTAGTTTTTATGCATTTTTGGTCAAAATTGTATTAGCAATCCCAGTTTTAAGTTGGTCATCACTTGTAAATTAACCCATCACTTAGCATATCTATCGATAGTCCTAATTTGTTTAATTTCTTAAATTATAAAATAGAGGTAGGAAATAGAAAAATCCAATGCAAAATTAAGGTAATGATGAATGCTAAGTTAGGAGATTTATAGTATTTCCCATCTCTCTACATGTGGGATGCAATATAAAATTGATTTTTTTACACTATATACAAATGCAAGCAATGAAACTGCACCTAGCAAGAACTTCTTTACTCAAGAAGAATTTGAATTTAATATTTGACTAAGTAAAAGATTCTAATGTACGTATTATTAAGAGAAGTGTGGTCCCAATTTAAATGAGCATAAGCCAATGATAATTGACCTATGTAAAAGGCTCTAAGAACCACAAGAATAGGACTAACCTACGAGCCACTCAAGTCGAGCCCCACCCTCAACACGAGAGTGAAACATGTCTCAACACACCACAATAATAAAAATGTCCAGGTCCTGGTACAAACAAAAAATCCTAAACAAGAACCGTTGTAAATATGTAATTATTAAAAATAATTACAAAAACGAAATAAAATGCAGAAAAAAATCATAAGGACTCTGTCTTAACTTTAGATACATCCTTCAGTTGGATTATTTCCCAAAAAACCGACCTCCAATGCACATGTGCTGAAAAGCTACTTCAAATGCGTCGGGTCCCTCGCATAAAAATTAAGATGATATTAGAGCGAGCTATATAAAACAAAATATAGGAATAAATAAATAAAGTGAGAAAATAAATAGATTAAAAATTAAAAGAAACTTGACGGACAGACTACTTGGGGGATGAAAAACCTAATTTCTATATTCTTTAAATGTCATCCTAATCCATGCCTCCCACAATGGCACCATCTAAAGAACCATTCGTGAGAATTGAAGCATTGTTCATTGCAAGAATAAAAATTAGGATTGATCAAAGAGGCCTCTTAATCAATATTCAATTAAATGTGAAAGGGGTCAAATTTATTTTACTTGGGCAAGCCCAAGGTCGAACTCAAAGAGGCCACTATCTCCTTAGGACTGTATTTAGATTATTTAGATGCTACGTTTTCTAGGGGAATTTTATAGCAAATTTTTTATACAAATAAGGATGAAATACAAATGCAGATTGCCAATATGAAGGTCAAATTAGCCTAAGATGTAAAATCCAAATTAATATGCAATTGGGCTCAAAAATACAAAAGGCTATTTTTTCCTTAATTACTTTTGCAACGAAAAACCTAGAACACATTTTCTGTATTTATAAGTTAATGTGCATGCATGAAAAATGACTCTTTTCAAGGGGTTTTCTGCAATTATTCATGCAAATGAAATGCAAAAATTCTAAAAATTTAACAATAGGTTAAAAATGATTTATCCAAGAAAAATTCTAACTCCTAAAAATATAAGTTTGTAGACTATTAAAAATAAATTACTTGAATTATAAAATAATTTATTTTAAGCAAACTAGATAAGAAAATGGAATGATTTTTGGGCACATGTCACATACTAATTAATCCTACACTCACTGGATTTTGGCGAATTTGTGGTGCTAACATTGATTTTCTATGAATTACTAAAGCTCTGATGGGTAAACTTGATACTCTGTACACTTAAACAGTTTTAATAAATCCTCTAAGGTCACAAAAACAGGAACAAATGCTCATAGGATGTATAATTAATTAATAAAAACCGTGCAATTAGAAATGATGCTAAACAAAGGTTCAAGCTAAGGAAAAACACAAGGGTCTTGTTGCAAATTACTTATATGGAATGTAATACAAAATGAATATGCAAGAATATCTAAAATGCGATATACCCGGAAGGGTATTTATGCAAAATCTATGTGCGAGCACATGTTGCGCTCGTGACTCCTTGTGCGGTGGTGCGTTGGCGAATATGATGATGGGGTATGTAAGAAAATTTCCCCTTCCTCGTGTGAAGAGAACAAGAGATGGCTTCAATTTCGATAGAGGGTTGGAGGTGCCACTCCACATGGATGCTAGGTACAGCTCGGATGTCCTGAAGCAAGAGGTGTGGAGTGAGGTTCAGGTAAGGCTCGAGGAAGGGTGCAAGCAGTTGGATGAATGATCGGGGGCAGCGATGGATGGTAACTGTATCTCCCTCATTTCTCCTGTTCTTCTTTGTATCCAGTCGATGCACGAGGAGCAATCGATGCTGCTGTAAGAAGTTCCCTTCGAGCTTAATAGTAGATCGCCATCATTGAAGAGGCGGAGCTCTGCTTGAAGACAATGCATGCTATAAGTGAAGGCAAGGAAGCAGCAGGTGTATATTTGAACCTCCCTTGGCTGCGAGAGGGAGAAGCTTGTGAGTCCAGGGATTGTCGAAGGCTCCCTGGAGCTTCGATACTCAGGTTTATATGGTATGCAATCCTCGGATGCTTCTTGGGGATGTTAGTTGAACTAATCAAGAGGGGCGAAGGTGATGGAGCGGGGGTCTGTTGTTCAGCAGAGAAGGTGGGACTTGTGATTGCTTCAAGCTTTTGTGAGTCTAAAAAAGGATCATGATTAAGGACGTATGACGGAAGGAGGGGTTATCGGAGAAGGAGGATCCATTTGGGTGAAATCTGAAGGAGATAGAGGCGATGGGTAGAATCAAATGGGGAAGAAGGGATTGGGGAACAACAATCTAAAGTAGAGGATCTAGAATAGAAACAACAAAGAAATCTAAAGAAAAGGGGAAGAAGAGGGAAATGGGTCACCTGATGGAGTGATGTGTAAGGGAATCATATGCTCTAGAGAGCTCTGAGATTCTTTCTCAATGTCTCGACTATAATGGAGCTCGACCGCGCACAAATGAGACAACAGTAGGAGGTGGTAAGTCTTGGATTTAGCTTGGGAAAGGATCGTTCTCTTTCGACCTTAGGTCTCCTCAGCTGTCACCTGAGGATGAAAGGATCTAGGATTCTCTTCGATCATTGGCAGATGGCATCGACGAGAGGCGAGGCTTGACTTTTATGAGTGATTAGGTTGGCACGAAGAAGGTGGAGGAGAGGGGGTTCTGGAGAGAGAAGTCGAGCAAAAATTGTGGAAAATGTGGGCAGAGGGAGCAGATCTACGAGGAAGGCGAAACAATTGAGAGGAGGTGGAGCGACAGAGGCGGAGGAGGTGGGACACCACCACATCTTCAGAGGGGAGAGTTTGAGTTTATAGCCATTCGATCAACATAGATCGAGCGACCAGGGGAGCACCACGGGGAGGAAATAAATAAAAATAAATAATACAACTAAAATATAAATAAATAATAAAAAGGAAGATACGATCCATGTTGTTGCATGAAGATCCCTTCATCCAACGACCCATGGAACGAGGTCATAAGAGCCAAGAAACACAGCTTGAGCTCAAAATGTTCATGGATCAGAGGAATTTGGATCCACTCTGTCATTTGACTAGTGCTAGGATTATAAGTTTCTTTCAATACTGGCTTGGAGCCTCTCTTGTTGGTTCCTCTTTCCCTTCATGGGGTCCATCTCTTTGTTCTTCTTCATCATCTCCTTCCCCTTGGTTCTCTATTTCTCTCCTCAAATCATTAAGCATGTTAGTGAATGTGACCTGGGCAAGAGTCTGATATGTGAGTTGTTGCTGAATTGACTGAATTGATGTAAGCAACTGAGCATTCATGACATTCTGATCTGGTTGAGGGACTTGATTTGGAAGTTGCAGTCACTTTCCTTTTCCTTAAGGAGCCATCTTTGAATCAGACTCAGAAGAAGCGATCTGAATGAATTCCAGGTTCTATTCTTGATCTACACAACGAGATACATCATGATCAGCTTGGTATGGAGCATCAGATGGAAAGATGAGTCTGGAATTAGAGTCAATCCCAGACAGATGTGAATGGATCACTTGATATGAAGATAAACCAATCTCCATCCACAAAGGGTGAGTTTCGGGATAAGAGTGATCTCAATTTATTAGATAATTAGAAGACGAGGATCCTGGAGAGTGGTTTGCAAAATCCAAGATGGTCTCTCGGGAAGTGCCTCAAATTATTAGAGATATCAGATTTATGGAATCAATGTGGGAGTCAGGAGGGATCTCGACTAAACCATCCATGAGTTGGCATCTTGAGATAGAAGAGGAATAGATGAGGAGTATGGAATATAGCGGTAAACAAAGAGAGGAAATGAAGAGAATATAAGAAGAAAGCTCAAAGTGAGAAAATTAAAAAGAAATTAAAACAGAAGTAAAGAAAAATAGTGCAAGTGTGTGGGACTGATATTTGATCTTAAACTAGATTAAAACAAGGGATTTTTACCTAGCAGACCCTATAAACATTTTAAAATACCTCTACAACCTTTTGCACGATGTAATTACCCCATCGACCAGGTAAATTACCCCCAAGAACCCCCATAGGCTTAAAACATATAACCCGGAGGTTTCAAGGGGTAAGAGTCGGCAAGTTTACGAGGTCGAGGGGGGAATTAGGTTGTTTCAAAGGTCGTGGAGGTGATTGGCAAAGTTTATAGGGTAAACCGGGTAAAAATGCCTTAAAGCAAACACAACAATGAATTCACCAACTCAACGCATGTGAAGCTGTAATTGTTCAATATTTTATCTTTTCAGTTTTAGTTGTTATTCAAGCAATCTTATAGCAAGTTTTTAGAGTCTAGACTTATAGGAGAGCGAGTACTACCAGAAAAATATGTCATACTTCCCACTTCCTTTGTATCATGTAGTCTGCACTTTTTGAAGGTCCTTGATATCGATCATTGGCTAGCTACTACACCAAAGAATAAGAGTGAGGAAGCCGATAGTGGCGAATCAAGTACTTCAGACCGAGTTTACAAGCAGGCAGGCCCTACTCGGATGAAAGATGATGAGGCAGACACCTCCGTCAAGGGACGACCTAAGTTCAATACTTTAAACTAAGCCTGCAAGCAAACGGAGCCCTACTCACCCACGTACGATAAAAGCTTCGGTACTTTACAGAGCCCAGGTGATAATCAAGGCAGTCACATATTGAGTTTTGGCTCTAATATTTAGGGTTGTGCCTCACTTTATTTGGAGTGTACCTAAAAACTATGTGGGCTTTATGAACCCAATACAATGAAGTCTGTTATGAATTTTATTTAGGGTCACATTTTTATTCGCAATCTCCTTATTTAAATGTTTGATTTTTTTCTTTTTTGGGTATTTTTCAATTAAATTCACCTAACGATACTTTTTGGATTTTCTTCAAATCCCAAGTTAATCAAAACTGGAGCAAAAGTCGGAATAGTAATGCAAGTTGACACTATGATGGAGAACTCACCATTGTGTCAAAATGATGGGTGCTCATAAAGAAGACTTATAATGCTTCCCAGCTCTCTCCATAAGGAATGCAAGACAAAAATTTAAATTACACTACATGAGATATGCAAGTCGATGAAATTTCCCTAAGCAGGAATTGCTATTAGTGTGAAGCACATGTTAATTTGACTAAGGTCCAAGCATATAGACTATAAGCACATGCAGATAATTAGGGATTTGGACCTCGAGTCAAGCAATCCTAAAAACTAGGGGCTCATTCACACCAAATAAATAAAAGAAGGCAAAAGGCACAAATGGCGAGAAACAAATGAAACAATGAGGAAAATAGGGAGAATAAAAGTGAGAAAGCAGTCAAAATACGAGAAAATTAGGTAGGCCCCGAGGTGAACAAACACTAGGTAAAATAGGTATGCTAAGAGTCTGAATGTCCAAATATCCACATGTTTCATTACAATAACAATAGAGTCTCTCTCTCTCACACACACAATAGAAAATAAAATCTACTATTAACGTTTTCGTACTTCTCGGTTCCTAATCGGCTTTGTTGCTCTATCCTACTAGCTCAACAAAGAAAGTCAGTCTCCACCTTGCTTGGTTGCCTCATCCTCCTAGAAGATTGCCCTTGCGTAGTGGGCCCTTGCAATAAATTTAACAGAAGAGGTGATTATCACAGATGAATAATTATTTAAAAAGAAATAAAATAAAAAATTATGAAGATAATATGTACAACTATCCTACGCATTGCTCCTTGACAACAATGCAATTTTAATGGTTGTGGTTCAGATGAGGTATGTAATGTTCGATTTTGGAGGAGCATGTAGTGTTCGAGAAGTCGGATCCGCCAGTCATTGTATCATCTCTCTCTCTTTCTCTCTCTCTCTCTCTCTCGAATCTCGGTACTTAAAGAATCTGGACCATACAAACAATCAACCCATGACAATATATGCAATGAAAACAAGCGAGGTGAAATTTATTATACCCTACAAAATGCGTATAGAAGACAAGTAGTAGGGGTCGAACCATTGAGAACAAAGGAGGATAGGTATAATTATAACTAATTAATAGTAATTAATATCAATTACTTTTGTATTTTTAATCTTTTTCTAAAAATTTGAGGGTTTTAATTATATGTGAATTTTTATGAAAGGTTTTATTATTTTTTACGTTTTTAAATTTTATTTTATTTTTTTTTCAAATTTTCAGTTTCTTTTTATTTTTAAAATATAATATGTATTTATATACAATAATAAAGATAATATTGCTAATATTAATATAATAAGTATTTTGTATATATAGGCTTTTATATTTTTAAGTACACACAAATATAGTCAAAATGAAAAAAAATAAATTTTTTATATTTATAATATTTTCTTTATTTTGTTAATTTTTAGTTGATTTTGCAACTTTTGATGTGTTTTTAAAATGTTAAAATAGACAAAAAAGTGAATAAAATAATATATCTAAATTATTTTGGGTTTTAAAAATATCTATTAGTGACCAAAATTCCCGAAATTATTTTTAATATATCTTATATATAACAAGGAAAATTATAAAATAGAAAACAATATTATTAGATTTTTAATTAATTTTTACTGATTTTTATAGTATTTTTAGAGTTTTGTCATTATGGATTTCTTTTTGTATTTTTTGTGATTATTGGTCTGAAGGTAGAATATGTAATAAACATTAATTCTATTTTTTGGAATGTCTAAAGATAGCTTTATAATTTTTTTGGATTTTAATTATCAAATCAGGAATAAAGGCATATTTGGTATTTTTAGTAAATAGTAAGTTAATTAAAATGCTTTGTAAAAAATATATGTGAAAAAATATGTATCAATTTTTAGAGATAAAATGTTATTTTTAGTGTTAAATATACACAAAATACAAATTAAGAATTGGCAAGGACCTTTTGGCGATTTACAGAAACTTAAATTGCACCCATTAACACTTTAAAGGAATCCAAGGGAATCTGAGAAATTTAACCAAATAAACTCGCATTTAATATGCACATGGAAGGGGTAGAAATTTAATTTTAACAAAACTCAATTGCTTATATGCAATTTATTTTCCAAAAGTTTAACACTTAATTTACAAAATACGAGTCTATATAGAAATATCCAAATCCAAAGGGGTATATATGCAAAAATACTAGGCTCTCACGCGCACGGGAACATGAAGTGATCTAGCAAGGGACCTAATTGCAAATACGTTCATGTTCGACAATCCACTTGCAATTTTTACACGAAATATTGTACTGAACTAAATATTTACAGGGCAAACTATAAATTACAAAAAGGTAGAGGGACTAAAGTGGAATATATCCCGACTAAGCATGCGAGTGGACGGTTAGATTCGAAACTATTTTTGTTCTTTCCTTTTATTTTTGCTCTCATGCTAGCGGAGTTCTTGGCGAGGCCTGTTGTATTTTTGAGATGATAAATGTTGATCCTACTTATCATTGGTAATTAAACATTCCTCATAGGTAGCCATATTTCAATCTTTTTAGATACAATAGGTACTACTCGGAAGTTATGGTATATATCCTGAGCCTAGATGATATCTACTTTTTAAGTCTTTTTTAAAATTTTTAAGTGTTTTGACCTACTTTGGTCATGCCCTAAATTTCTTTTGTACCCAACTTCTGTGTTTTTTATAGATGCACACTTATATTTCATGGCAACATCCAATATTTGTATGTATAAAATCTTCGACAGTGCACTCTTGGCACTAGTAGCAACATTGTTGATAATGCAGAGAGTATCTTCCAAAGTATTTATCCATATAGATTTGATCACTCATTGGAGCAATGATTGAGACTATTCGGAATAGAGGCAATGATGATTAAACGTCAATTTAGTGAGTCTTGATTTATGTACATTGTATCTTGAAATGATGGGTTTATTTGTCTACTTATGGTGTTGTAGTCTATGAATAGTGTATCACAAAGTAGATCGATGTTCATATCGAGTGTAGAACGATCCACTCCATGAGACACAATTCACATAGTATGGTTATTGAAGATTCATTAAAGTTATCTTGTCTCCATCACTTGATATCTTTTACCGCATCTATAAATTCAAGGCTAAAGTTGTCTTTGTGTATCACACCCATTCGAACTATAGAGGCGATGGTGATATATTGAATTAGCATTTTACTTTGGTTGCTTATGAGGAATCAACGTTTCGGGGAAGAGTTCACTAGCCATATCGAGTACACAACGATCCCCTCTGCAATCACCATTCGGTGATGAAAAATTCCACCACTTTGATTTTGAAGATTATTATTTTATTTCCTTTTTGTTTTTTTATCAACCGAATGGAGGTCATGGAGGAGCTCGATGTGGAGTCAAGTATATCTAGGATGTGCCATATTTTTTGATGGTATTCTATGATTCCTTTTAGGTAGACATCTTGCTCATGTTTCGCATATTAAGATTACTTAGAGGAAGTCATGATATACCTAGCCTCGATGATGTTAGAATTTTTTATTTTTTCAAATGAATATTACAAGCCATTGTTGTAAAATTCCCCGAATGGCCCGACTAGTAGGTCCGACTAGTCTAGTCGGTGGGGTGGCCGATCGAGTACTGACTAGTTCCGACTTAGACCAACTAGTCGATCTATTTTTGCTTGGAGATACCATTTATTTTTTATTTTTTAAAGCAAACTTATTCTAATATGCTTAATGTTTTATTTAAATTTGATTTCTTCTTTTTTTTCATTATGATAATATAAAAGAAGTACGAATCTATGTAAATATATCAAAATATACATATAAAAATGACTTATATATTTAAAATAATTCAAAAATTTCAAAACTGATTAAAGTCCGACTAAATCCGATTAGTTGTCCAACTGCCGGTTAATCCTAGTCAGTGACCCAACCGACCGAGTCCCGACTATCGCTTTTTGCAACAATGTTGCAAGCCTTATATTTCTGTTGTTTCGATTATTTTTATACACTTGATCTTTCATTTTTATATCTTAAGGAAACTTTGCTTGTGATATAATGTCACAAAAAACTTTATTTAATGTACAATTGGGTATATTAACTTGTAGTTACATTAGTTAGTACTTGTAAATATTGTACTAACATTATAATCTTCATATTACATACATGTTAAGTGTAAAGGATTTGCAAGTGCACATGACATTGGACACACTTCAAAGAGATGTGAATTTCTTGTCCAATGTTCTTGTACTAAACAACTCTTATATTTATTTTCTTTTTGTGTGATAATTTTAACATATTTTATTATAAATTAGGGAAATATGGGTAGGTCTTATATTGAAAAGCGATATTCTGACTATTTTGTATACAAAGCTGGAGTGTTAGAGTTGTTAGAGTGGGCATATCACGATGATCAGAGGATTTTTTGAAGTGGTTTCTATTATAGTTGTATATTATGCCCTTATCTGAAATGCTTGAACGACAAGTTCTATGATCGAAAAACCGTTTATGAACATGTAACCTGTAATGGATGCTTGTCACATTACACCATTTGGATTTCTCATGGAGAGAAAGTTGGGCAGTTGATGAATCTACGATTCTCATTCTTTATTCTTTTATTTAGCCATATGTAAATATATGTAAAACCAAGAAATTACCATTGTACATACTCTTGTTAATATAGTATAATTAACACCTTTTTCCAAAATAAAAGAATAAAGAGGAAAATAAAAAGAGAAGAATGATGTAATTATGTAATAAGTACATACTGACCCAAACCTCAAGAGAAGATCAATTATTGACCTAATCAACAAGGAATAAAGTAGGGGAAGATATGATCTTTGTGTGTTCATCACCATGCATTCTATGTATATATCTTTAATCTATGTTATTCATCAATAAAAAGACTTTAAAATAAATTATTTTCTCAATAAAACTTCTAAATAAAAATGTTTTCTGTATAACAAAAATAGTTGCAACATTATTTGATGTACAAAGTTCAAATAATACCACTCATAAAAAGCCACGAAATAATAACTTAAAAGATCAATTCCAGCTCCATGTGAACCCAAATATTTTCAAAATCACCTTTATTGGACTTTAAATTAAATTATCTTTAAAACAAGGGTTGTTTTATACATTTTGTAGTTGTAGTGTGAAATTTGGCTTTCTGGGTGCATTGTATAGCCCCATAGTACCTTTACCTAAATATATATAATTATGTTATACATAATTTATGCATATTATATTTTAAATACTTGTATATACTCTTGATAATATTATAAAAATAAAATAAAAATTACAAAACATAGAATAAATTAAAAATAAAATCAAAATTTCATTGAACAAAGGCCACACTTGTACATATTGAACAAATTTCCTTTTTAATTATTACCTTTATTTTATTTGTAAAAATCAAATAAAAATCATTTTATGCTCCTTAAACTATTTTGTAAATAAATATATTTCTATAAAATAAATAAATAATATAAAATAATAAAATATATAGGCATATTATACCTGTATATAATACCCTATACTATATATGATTTCATAAAAATAATTAAAAATCACAGTCAAATATCTTAAAAAATAAACATTTTCCATTTTTTTTACCAATTTTTATTTTAAAATCATTTACAAACAATATTCTTTGAATTACTAAAAGGATTTTTTTTGATTGGTCAACCCAGGTCAACCTCTCCTCCTTCAGACCCGACCTGGGTAGTTCATCGTCGACCGGATTTCTCACAATTCTCCAGCTCGGGTCTGGCCATCTTTTCCCTTGATTTTTGTGCCCGACTCTTCTCTTAGGATCCGTGATCCTCATGGATCCCTAGGTAGAGTCGGATCTTCCTAGGGTTTCGCATACACCCTCGATCCTTCTAGTCCCTAGAGACATTCTATAAATCCATCTCCTCTGCCTCCATTGTTGAGCAGCTCATCCCTCGTGCTTCTTTCCTCCCTTGGTATCTCTAGAATCGTGACAGGGTTCCTCTATAGCTAGGGCTGCTAATTGAACTGAATCATTTGAATTCGATTAGGATTCATTCGATAATAATTCGAAAAAAGTTCGATTCAAAACCAAATGAACTGAATTTGAATTTCACTTGTGGATTTGATTCCCAAATGAATCGAATTTGAATTAACCTGAATTCGTTAGATAATATTTCGATTCGATTCGGTATTTTTATGATACATACATGTATGTATATATGTGTTCATGTATATATACATAGTACATACATATACATTCATATAATACATACATATTTGCATACCTACATGTAACAACTACTCTTGGTTGATTATGATATTTTCTAAATATTCTTGTACAAGGAATTATAGCATCATTACATGAAAAGGTTGACATGTGTAAGTAAATACATGCAAATTAATAAAGAGTATATGAATATGTATTAAAAAGTTACTACATTTTGTTTACATTGAATGATTTAGCATTTGCATTATATCACTAGGCATAACATGTGCAAGCAACTAAAGATACTCTCAAATCAATTTACTACAATAATTAAGTGGTTAATTTTAAACTTCTAATCATATGTATGATCCATTGATATGATTTATCATGTGAAGCATTCACCTCTATGATTTCCATTCTCCCATGCTACACTGATATGACCAATGAATGCATGATGTGTCTATGTAACATTATCCCCCCTCCTAATGAGATTCAATCTCTTTCCTTTCCTCTTATAGCTAATTTCAAGTGCTTTGACTGCAATGTATGTTATGAAATAGAGATGTGTGTCCTTCATGTATCAGCTATAAAAAAATATTAAGTTTATGTCTTTACTTCTTATTACTTTGTATAAGTACAATAATCACTCTTAGCATGCTACTCAAAATCTTTGAGGTATTAAGCGGATACAAAGCACTCTAAGCCATATCCAAATTAATATGCATATATGTATGTATCATCCTATTATTTAAAGACTAATTACTGAATATAAAAAGAGTGAAAAATATTAGTTATAAAATCTAATAAGAAAAGTCAAATGTCTAATATTGTTATTCTAAATCCTCATCCACACATTTATTTTAATGTTCCCACATTCCTTACACTGTCTTTTCCATTCCCCCTTTCATTATCTACCAAAGTTACTAAAAACCCATGGCAGATTACGGTGACTTTTCTCCTAGCATGTGAAAATAATGGTTTTGCTACTTTGAATCCCTTCTTAACATTTATCGTTATTCAAAATTTATCTAGATATATCTCCTTTACTTTTTTGTTACTTTGATTTTCCTTGCATGGCAATCCATGATGAATATCATTGTCAAGGTGAAATTTAAAACCACATGAGTAATATGCAAGTTCTTCTCACCATAATGTAAGTTGTCCCTTTATACATCAAAAATTCATATATTTCATTTTCATGGCTTAATTTTTTGATATTGAAGATACCCACATTTAATGAAGAGGTTTTATCTTTTTATGTTACTTTTTACAATTCACACTATTTCAAATAATAATATTAATTTTTATCAACCTTTTATGTAAAGTTTGATCTTATCTTAAAGTTTGATCTTATCTTTCTTTAACATGCAGTGGTAATTATATTGTTCAGCTTTTTCGTCAATGATATTATATCTCTTTGATAGGCTCATATTATTATATTGTATGCATACATTCTTTTATCACAGAAAAGTATATTAGATTGTAAAAAATACCTAATAACTGTACACATTAGATACTTTTATCCAATTTATTGTATTGGTTTGATATTTTCCTTGATTTTATAATTTTCAACTTCTCTTTGTAACATACTTTAAAAATTAGAATTTTACAATAAAACATTGATATTATATTATTATTAATATAATATTATTTGTATAAGGTCTAAAACATCAATTACATTTCAAATTCGAAATAAAATGAATCGAATTTGAATATTCGAAACTCAAAATGAATTGAATCTGAATTTAAGTTAGTAAATTCGTTTGAAATTCGATTCGAGTTCAAATTCAAAATTTTTATAATGAACTAAATCAGAATTCTGGTGGATTTGAATGTATTCAATTCGATTAGCACCCCTATCTACAACCTTTGGAGCGTGATTCAGCGCCAAATTTGACAATTCTCCGTTGTGGCCGGAGTTGCTCCACCACGAGTAGCATCTCTTGCCTATCATAGCAGGATTGAGGCCATCCTCCTTGAACTGCAGATGCAAAGACTGTTTGCAAATTTTTGAGGAAAAATATCATATCCCAGTTCGGGATACCTAGAGTCTTGATTTCTAATTGGGGACTCATTTTATCAACGACAAGATATGGGCCCTGGCTAACGAGTTCATCATAGAACATAGAGTTGACATGCCATATCATCTACAGATGAATGGTCTAGCTGAGTTTTCAAATATGGAGATTAAGACTATTTTGCAGAAGGTTGTCCGCCCAGACCGAAAGGATTGTTCTCAACTTTTGGACTCGATCTTGTAGGACTATAGGACTTCCTTTAAGATTCCTTTGGGAACATCTCCTTTCTGACTCGTTTATATGTCAAGTCATGCCACTTACCTGTGGAGATCAAGCACAAGTCACTTTGGGCAGTCATTGAAATATTATTGGATCCTGAGAGTGTAGGAGATCATAGGAGAGTAGAATTGGCTGCCCTAGAGGAGCTGAGAGATACATCCTTCTCATGTAGCCTGCAATATAAGGATAGAGTGAAGATGTGGCATGATTTTCACATTATCCATAAGCAGTTTGATTCGAACCAGAGAGTATGACTATTTGATTCAAGGTTAAGATTATTTCCAGGGAAATTATAGAGTAAATGGAAAGGACCATACTTGGTCAGAAAGGTGCACGACAATGGTAACATTGATGTATCCGAGTTATCTTATGAGTCCACCTTTTGAGTCAACGGTCACAACCTTAAACCATATCTTGATCATGATCAAATGACCATTGATGTTGCCCTTATTCATTTTGTATGAGATGTGTTCCTTGACTCGCATCATCTGCATCTCATACCTAATTTTCACTCCATCTATGTATAGATCCACAATGTCTATATCATTCATTCATTTGTTTTAATACCCCAGATCCATCTTATGTTTTTGCTATACTTACAATGCACGTTATCCTAAGTATAGGGGTATTAGACTTGTGATTATCTATTTTTCCATTACCTCTATTGTTGCTGCATATACTTAGGGATATTTTAGCCTAAGTATAGGGGAGGCAATATCTGTACATTCTATTCCTCGATTTTCTCATTTATGTAGAGTCTTCTACACTTAGGACTACTTGATCATAATTATAGGAGGGATCACTGAGTTCTATTGATTCTATTCTTTCATTCTTTTGAGTCGTTGTATTATAGGATTCTTTTCACTTCTCTATACTCAGCACGAGTTTTGTTTTCCTTCATCACTCTCTGATCACTCTGAGGACATCGTTCAAGCTAAGTACAGTGGGTGTCGTATATATTGTATATATACTTTATCCATAGCTCGTACTTTATGTGTGCTAATAACATGGCTACAGAAATAAAAATTTTTTGAAAATGTTTTAAAAATGTTTTTAAAAATACTTTGTGAAAATTGTTTGTAAAAACCTTTGAAAATTATTTTTGTACAAATTTTATGAAATTTTTTGTAAAAAATTTTATATCCAAATTAGGTATATTGTACAAAATTTTTGAAAATTGTGTGAAAATAAAAGTTTGCAAAAATAGTTTGTAAAATTATTTATAAATGTTTATAAAAATAGTTTTGAAAATCTTTTGAAAAAGTTTGCAAAATATTGTGAAAATGTGTGCAAAACTATTTTATTACATGGGAAATAACTTATGGGGTATAAAAATTATTTTTATATACATAATCTACTACCAATTCTTTATACATAAATGCCACTTAATAAAGCCGGTTCAAGATCCTACAATCCATTTTGTATATATAAAACCAGTATTACAAACCCCATTGTAAATATGTATTCATCTTTGTGAAAACTTTTCATTCTTTTATTTTTCAAAAATACATAAAATTTTGAAAACTAAAAATTCCATAAAAATTTTCATAGTTTGAATAATTCCCACCAAAAAGAGTTTTTGTAAATACTTGCATATACATTCTTCAGAATCATTAATGACATCTAAACTAGTATGGAATAAAATTGAAGAATGGAGCTTGGTTAAGACCTTAATCCACTTAACTTCAGAGGAACCTTATAGGATTTGGGGTTAAGACTTGTCAGGTCTGTAGAGACTTAATTCTTTGAGTCCACTAGGCTATGATCACATGTCATCTTGATTGGCCTAAGTAGAACACTTAACAACGCATGCATGACTCTTAGAGATAATGGCTTGACTTGGACACAAACCTTACACGTAGTTCAACACGGATGTGGTGGTGAGGAGGCAGGATCCTTTGGCTTGGAGTAGCATACGGGTGTAGTACAACTAACAGGAACAACCCGTCCTCCTCTAGGGAGGGATGTGCACCTCAACCTAGTCTAGTAGCATTTAGGTCTAAAGACAGGATGGTGTGGGTTTCAATAAAGCCTCAAAAGAGGGATAGTCTATTGGCTCATGAAGAAAAACTCCTTATATACGTGTTGCACGCTATAGATATGTTGTATATATGACACAAAAAATGTGCAAAAATACAAAACTCCAAAAAAGGGACATGCTTGATTTAAAATCAAATGCATGCGGAGTGTATATAGTTGAATAAGCAAAAATTATGTATTCCACCGTCTCATCTCATGGAAGGTTGCAGCTAGAGACTTAGCTACACTGATTAAGCTCCAATGGATATGTGACTATACTGGTCATCGTCCATTCTCAACCATTTCCCCTCTTTTTGAGTTAGTTGTACTTGAACTAGAAGGGAATATCTCGCTTCTCGAGGAAAGAGTTGCTAGATTGGGGCATTAGAGTTACCTTATTGAGGGAGGCTATTCTTTGCCATTTCTGGGGTGAGGAGCTACATATCACTTACACAGTATAAAGAAGGATTCATAGTCAATAGAGTTTGCGTATGTAGACTTGTTCTGAGATGGTTGTTAAGGATACCTGACCATAGAATCATGGAACATGATGGCTGTTAAGCCTTAAACCCATTTCCCAATAAGGTTCCGCCAAATTAATAAGCCAAAGGTCTGGCCGAGCTCCATACTCCAATTTTATGAAGATAAGTTTAATAATAAACTTTTATTCTTCCTTTTTCTTTTCTTTCTGTTTCACTTATTTTTCAAATAAGTGTTTTCTAATGGACTAGCAAAGGTAAAGTATAGAGGGATGATGAATCTACGATTATCATTCTTTATTATTTTATTTTAGCCATATCATTTAGCAAAACATCTATAAATATATGTAAATCCAATAAATTACCCTTATACATACTCTTTTAATTTTGTATAGTTAACATCTTTTTCCAAAATAAAAGAATAAAGAGGAATAGAAAAATACAAGAAGGATGAAATTATGTAATAAATACAGATTGACCCAAAACCTGAGAGATGGTCGATTATTGACCTAATCAACAAGGAATAAAGTAGGCGGAGATAGGATCTTTGTATATTCATCACCATGCATTCTATGTACATATCTTTCCTCTATTTTATTCATCAACAAAAAGACTTCAAAATAAATTATTTTCACAATAAAACTTCTAAATAAAAATATTTTCTAAATAACAAAAATAGTCGCAACAAGATTTGATGTACATAGTACAAATAATATCACTCGTAAAAAGCCACAAACAAGAACTTAAAAGATCAATTCTGGCTGCATATGAAATCAAATTCTTACAAGATCACCTTTATTGGACTCTAAATTAAATTATCTTTAAAGTGAGATGGTTTTATAAATTTTGGAGTTATAGTGTGAAAGTTGGCTTTTGGGGGCATTTTACAGCCACATAGTACATTTACCTATAAATATCTATATTTAATTATTTTAAAACATAATTTATGCATATTATATTTTAAATACTTGTATATACTCTTGATAATATTATAAAAATAAAATAAAAATCATATAACATTGAAAAATAAAAATAAAATCAAATTTTCACTGAACAAAAGCCACACTTGTGCATATTGCACAAATTTCCTATTTAATTAATACCTTTGTTTAATTTGTACAATTAAATAAAAATCATTTTATACTCCTTCAACTATTTTTTAAATAAATAAAAATATTTGTGTACAAATAATAAAATTAAAATAAAATAATAAAATATATAGGTATATTGTATATGTATATAATACCCTATACTCTATATATGATTTAATAAAAATAATTAAAAATAATAGAAAAATAGCTTAAAAATAAATATTTTTTCATTTTTATATTTTTCTAAAAATCTTTTACTAGTTTTTTATTCAATATTCTTTGTATTAATAAAGGATTTTTCTGATTGGTCAACCCAGGTCCATTGACCCGGGTCAACCATCACTCCTCTAGACCTAACCTAGGTAGTTCATCGCCAAACCGGATTTCTCACCATTCTCCAGCTTGGGTCCGACCGTCTTTTCCCTTGATTTTTACTCGATTCTTCTTCACAGCCTTGATCCTTCTAGACCTTGGAGACACCCCATAAATCCATCTCCTCCACCTCCACTGTCGAGCAGCTCGTCCCTCATGCCTCTTTCCTCGCTTGGTAGGTCTAGGATCGTGATAGGGTTCCTCTGTAGCCTTTGGAGCGTGAATTGGTCTACGCTACTCTGTCGTGGCCAAAGTTGCTCTACCATGAGTAGCCTCTCCTACCTATCGCAGTAGGATCGAGGCCATCACCCTCGCCTCCTCCTTCGTCGTACTGTCACTCACTATAGGCTACTCAGGTAACCTCTAGACTCCTCCATTTCCACTCTCCACTTCGATTTTCAGTTCAGCACCACTGCACATACACCCTACTCCGATCATCAAATTGGAGACTCGACAATCACACCCATCCACTCCAAGTGACAATCCATATCGCCCTTCATACTCCCATGCGACCTGACCCCCATATCACGCTCAACGAAGCAAGATTAAGGATTGATCTCCCTCCATCATATCCATCAGAGATCGAGCACCAATCCATTGCCGCTTCCTAGTTACTCAACTGCAATAATCCCTGGTCGAGTCCTTGTCTTCGAGCCGCACCACCCCTTGCAGGTCCAGGTATGCAAAGGAGTAATGACTCGGGCTTCATTTCAGATGGACATGCTGCTCCACACACAACTACCTCTAGATCTTCGCTAAGCCGTTCTTCAGCTCATTAGAAATTCCTGTTCGATGCAGAGCAAGCTCAGCTTTATGTTGAGCGTCTCAGCAAGCTGATCCACCCATTGGAGCACCATAAACAATCAATCAAAGCTCGCCAGCCAGTGCTCTCTTCCCAGTTCTTCTGAGCTCCCTCCCTGCCGTTGGATGATGAGTACCACCTCTAGACTCGATCCAGTCTGTCGATCCACTCACAAAAGCTGATGGTACGATCGGTCCCTCGTCAGATCTTCAGCGCATGTTTATTCCACTTTTCAGAGCCACCGGATCAGATCAGCAATGGTTGATCCAGACTGTACACATGTGCCACATAAGCCAGCTGTCAGATCCTTTTCAGCGCAGCATCAGGGCCGTTAGATACATCATGCACTGCGCACATGTCCTCAAGGGTATATTTCCTTATCACCCTGCACTTTATGCTATTTCAATTCTATATAATAAATGTAATATGTAGTTAAAAACTTTTTTCATTAAGGACCTTATAATTTCAATATTTGTATTTTAGCCCAGCCGAGTTGCAGCCACGTGTCGCTTCACATGTTATTTGGTGTATTTGCATGTTTTATGCCAAGCTTTGAACTGGTTATTGAAATAGAGCATGTTTTGATAAATTGCATTTATACCCCAGTGTATGTTGAGTCACGTGTAGCATGTGGTTTGCTTGGACATTTTATATTGTGGCCCTTATACTTTCACTATTTGTTATCCAATAGGTCTGAAAGCTTGAAATATTTGCATATTGGTCCTCGTGTACTATTTTTACTTCTGGTCTTTTATTAACTACAATAAATAGCTACATAACTTTAAAATTTGCCCAAAAATTAGATGTAGCTCCTGCTTGGACGTTTTATTTATGGTTATTTTTGTTTGTTGGTTTTCTTATATTTTTTATTATTAAAAATTCAAAAACATTAGAAAAATTCCCTATTTGTCTTCAAAAAATTCACAAAAATTCGAAAAAACATTTAAAAATTCTATAGCATATTTTAGGTTTTGTATAATTTTTGTTTGAAAATAATTTATAAAAATTTAAAAAAGTAAAATACTTAAAAACTTATAAAATCATTTAAAATCAATAAAAAATAAAAAAATACATTTTAAGTTTCTATTTGTAGATATTTCTTCCTAGTTTTTCATAAAAAAACATTTCTAGGAGTTTTGGACCTTCTAATTATTCTTAAATTAGAAGATACCCCTAGTTGTGTACTATTTGCTTGTTTTATCATTGTATGACTCTTTAAAAAATCACAAAAATATCTGAAAATTCTCCAAAAATTTCAAAAATACTACAAAATATATAAAAACCCAAAATTATTTTCACTCTATTTTTCTTAGCATTTTTGACATATTTGTAAAATACAAAAAATACTTGTGCATTTTATCTTATATGCCTTATTTGAAAAATAAAAATTTTGCAAAATCAAAAACCACTGAAAGACAAATAAAAATCCATTGATTTTTGAATTGTCCTCTTAATTTTTATATATACTCCTTGAGTTCGACTATGGTCACTATTCCAGATTAATAAAAGTAGCAAGATCGTTCATTTTCATAGCTTGATTCATTAGTTGTTTAAATAATTTTCTCGTTGATCGCGAATCTGGTTTGAGTCACAACGACATTTTATTAATCAACTTAACTCGAATCGGGGTTTTCTCTCATGAGCAGTCGTCAAATGCTCATATTCCCGAGAATAAGAACAACTATGAAGAGATTGTGGATCATGGGCATGTAGATACTAACATGATTGATTTGATAGAAGATTGTGGACAGTTTTACAATTTCATTAAAGATATTGAAGAGCTAATTGTTCCTAAAATCATGATGAGTCAATCGAAGTTCCTGTTAGAGCTCTTTAAGATCATGGCGTCATAAAGTTACATTAAGAGGCATGCGTAATATGCTTGATTTATTTCGTGAGGTGTTGGAAACAAAAGAAAGTTTCCCAAAGAGTTGATATGAGTGAACAAAGAATTTACGAAATTGGGTTTGCACTCGCAAAAGATTGGTGCTTATTTGAATGATTGTGTTTTCTTTTTCAAAATGAGTACAAAGATCTAAGTGAATGCCTAATTTGTAATGTCTCTCATTTAAAGGGGAATCCATAGTGAGGGGACAAACAAGAATCGTGAATTAGTGAAAGTTGAAAATTTGAAGTTGTTGTAGGTAGTTGGTAACTCGATTGACCATTTATCTACATCCTTTAGTTGAAAAATTGAAGTTGTTGTGGAAAGTTGGTGTCCTGACTTATGATTACGAATGGAAGGTGACTTTTAATTTGAGGATAGCTTTGTTATGGACTATTAACGATTTTTCAGTATTTGTCAACTTATCGGGTTGGAGTACTAAGGGTAAATTAACTTGTTTGGTGTGTATGTACAACACACATAGTTTACGCTTAGATGAAAGCAAGAAGATATGTTGTCTAGGGCATATGTGATTTTTTCCTGCTTCACATAGATGGCGTTGATCTGAATTTCGAAACAATTCTGATGGGTAATTGTGCTGGTTTTCCAAAAAAATCTGAACAACCTTTGTTCAATTTGAACTATTCGAGGATCTAGTGAAGTTGCTTTGGAGAAGTTAGAATGGGTCGACCTTTCAAGTTTAATTTAGAGATGTTGACTTGTTTGAGATTTAAGAAGAAAAGTATTTTCTTTACGGTATTACCTTATTGCTCAGATATTACAAAAAACACAACTTAAATGTGATGCATATTGATAAAAATGTGATGAAAACATCTTTGATATTTTTAATCTCACCGATGCTCCAAAAGACACATTGCGTAGTATAAAGGACTTGAAGCAATTGGGAATACAAGAACTCGTGCATCCTATAGCAATCAAAATGATGGATTTTTCTGATAGAAACTCCCTATACATTATTTCTGTAGATGTGCAGGAAAATTTAGTCATTTTTTAAAGCAATTAGAGTTCCCGACGGTTTTTTGTTCAATGTGTCTCGTTGCATCAATGAATAGTTAAACAAATTCAGTGGGTTAAAAAGTCATGTCTATCATGTTTTGATGCAAGTATTCTTTCCCTTGCCAATTCGGGGTTTGATAGTTGTTGCAGTTTCAAAGACAAGACCAAATGTGAGTTTATTTTTCAAAGATATTTCTTCTACAACTCTCGATCTGCAGTTGGTTGATATATGGGATGAGAAGGTGATTACTACAATATGCTCGTTGGAGCAAGTATCCCCTCCTAATTTTCCGATATTATAGTGCGTCTGATTATACATCTTTCCAGTGAAGTTAATATAAGGGGACCTGTTTAGTATATGTGTACGTGTGCACTTGAAAGATTATTGAAGAGGTTGAAAGATTACGCCTTGAATCGTGCATAATCCAAGGGTTCTGTTTTTTAGGGGTACCTTGTTAAAGAACATATCTCATTCTGCTTGTTATTTTTAGATTTAGAAACCGTAACTTCAAAAAGTTGAAGAGAATTGTTGTTGGCTACAATGAATATTATAATTCTTGTTCTTTGAAATACAAGTAACACCTATTATAAAGACAACTATGGAACTAATGAATGCCATTGACTGCAAACTTGCATATCTCTGCATTTTAAAATAAGTTCCAGATATTGATGGTTTTTGCGAGGAATTTTTAACGAGTTCTAATTGCAAGGATGATTTGAATTTTTCCTATGGTTTAAAAATAAAGTCCATTTTGAAGTCATGTGGTGATCCATGACGGATATCTGATTTTCATACCTTAGCGTTACAACCGTTGTCTTATGCTCATTTTCCTTGTGGAGATAACAACAATGGTATATGTTTAAGGCCAAGAAAAATGAAGACGGTCCTTTGACCGGCGTTTATGTAAAGAGTTATTTGAGATCTGGATGTGACATGTACTATATAATCATAAAGGAGATCCTCGTTGAAATGTCATTTGATCATAATCGTCGCGTTGTCCTGTTCAAATGTGATTAGTTCGACGTCTTTAGCTAGGCTAGTTTCAAGTTGGATCCTCAACATGGTTATATTAGTCTTAATAAAATACGAATGATCCTACAGAATAAAGTGTCGTTTGTCCTCGCTTGTCAGGTTGATCTGGTTTTTTTATCTTCTTGATGATAAATGTCGTGAATGGGTTATTCCAATTAAAATTGTTCCTCGAGGTCGCTATGATATTGAAAGTAAGGAAAATGATAATAATGTGGAAGAGTTCTCTTATCAAAATGTTAATGACTAACTGTAAATTTTAATAATTATTCATACTATGTTATTTAGTTATGGTTTACAAATGACTAAAGTTAAATTATTAAGCTCAAATATTTTTTATGTATGGTCCGAACACGTTTTACATCCCATTGATACCCTTCGACGGTGGAGAGGATGGATCCCCATGATGACATGGGGTTTGAGGAGGAGTTTCTGATCAAGGGTGTTGGTAATGATGTTGATCTTGAGGGGATTGCCTATGTTGTAGATCTGAGTGATGATCATGATGGGATGGAGTCGAGCAACATGAGTGTATTAGGGACAGTTGCCTCCAGGGGAGAGGATAAGTGTGCAAGTGACTATTAGGGGATAGTCATATGATTGTCCTTAGTTTACCAATCATTTGGGGATGCTTGTCTGAAAACATGTCCCCCTCTGTATTGGAGACTGGCATAATGTGCATCAGGGGATAAAAGATCGAATTATATATACATGAACTTGTGGTTAGTATGAATTATATATACATCATGCTGGAATCCTCTCACGTGCAACGACGATGCACAGAGATTGGATAGATAGTTGTCGACAGGTGAGATTGTTTTCAACATTTTTTCCTTAAAAATTTGTAATAATTCTTTTCTATTTTAATTTTAGATTTTTATTTTCATCCACTCTCTCAAGGAAGCATATCAACTTAATCACTAATCCACTCCTCCAGAGGATTGAATTGAAGATGGTAAGTATTGGTCTTCTAAGGTGTTTAAGGTAACTTCTAAATGATTTTTTATGCAATTAAAATTTTAAAATTTCTATTATATTTTAAATTTTAAACATCTTTTACTCATTTGTTTGTCTAAAATAAGTCTAAAAGAGACAAACAACCTGTTGTAATGCATGGACAAGGAAGGAGATGTGCTGATCATATGAAGCTTACTTGTGTCATATTTAATTATCATAATTATTCTTTAAAATGTTAAAAACCTATAAATATTGGTTATCTTAATTGTTATTTCTAATATTAAGAATTATAATTAATCTTTTAATAGAATCGAGAACATGGGAGTGAAATTCACGATCACGTCATGACCTTTGAACTCTTGAAGAACAAGAGTGAGGTTGATGGTTCCCGTGTGTGGTGTCACGAGTGATATGAAAAAGCACCCATAAGTTTTTGATGTAACATTTATAATTTGTGGGTCTTTTATTCATTGGTTTCCTTAACTTAAAAAATTGGAGGAGATGATGCAACGGTTGCAATCGACAGATGGTAGTCATGCCTCGAACCATCCAATGACATCAGAAGAAGTAGTATTATCTGTATTTCTCAAAGAACATCATGACAGTGTTTGTTGTGGTGATGTTGCAGTGAACATCACTAATTGGTATGGGGGAAGAGGGATCATGTATTAGTTTAGGAAAATCAGCGCCTCCATGAAGCGCTGGATGAGGCAAAAAATATCATTTTGAATTTAAAAAAAATCATTGATAGGAATATTAAAGAGAGCCAAAAGACTTGAGAAATGCTCGCTTGTATACTTGTGAATCAGATGATTCGAGGATCTCCTACATCGACAATCTTTCCCTTTAATCCTCTAAATGATTCACAACCTCTAGACGTCAGAGGTTAAATATTGTAATATTTGATTTATTATAATTTTAGTAAATTTAATATTGTAAATTTTAAATGTAATTTTATATTTCGATATTTTATATTTATTTAAAAATAAAAATCGAGTTCAGATCTTAAATCCAAATTTGATATTTATTTTTTAATTTTTTTTCGAGATTTTTCCCCGACTGTTGTAAATCTGAGTAAGGTTTGGTTTTTGTTGATGATACATTAGTTGTGAAGATAGAAGAGAACTGTCGGGGCAATTCCATTATCACCAGCAATTAGTCAGCCATCGTAGCTAAGTAATCAATGGCGGTTGGCTTATGCTGACATCCGCACATCCATCGTTGTTGGGTTATCCTCTGTGATTCGAAAACCCCAGTGAGGAGCTATACGATGATGATTGGCAATATTTAAGCCAACAAATGAAATGTCGGAGGTTAGTTCATGTCACTATCGGCAGTTTCTACCCATGTGCCAAATGTTTGGGATCGTCGACTATGACCCTCATGTTGTAGTATCTATGTGATATCTAGGGGTTCTAATAGAGTTGAATACCATCTAATCTACTTATATTCATATTCAATTCATTATAAAATTTTCAATTCAATCTCGAATCAAATTTTAAATTACGTTTGCTAATATGAATTCAAATCTAATTCGTTATAAGTTTCAAATATTCAAAATGAATTACTTTATTTAAAATTGGAATATTAATTAAAAAATTAAAAAATATAAGAATTTTATATAAATATTATTTTATGTTTTAAAGAGTAAAATATAGATTTAAAATATTAGAATAAAATTAACTATTCTCTTTTCGTGAAAACATAACTAAAATAAGTAAAAAAACCTTAAGATAAAGGGTGTGCACATATACTTAATCTTATGGTTCAAGATGGCATTCATACTCTATTATAACATTGTGTTTCAAAATTATGCTTGATGATATGAGAGTTACAAATGTTACTATCACAAAAAGAGTGTGAGAAATCTGAAAAACTTCACCCTCTTTTGAAGCAAAATTTTGAAGAGACACAAGTTTTTTTGGTACAAAGTTTCCAATAGCAAATATATTTTTCCAAAAATTAGGAAAGTAGCAAAAATTTTGAAATATAATACATTTTTTAATGATAAATTCATCAAAGAAAAGCTCACTGCAATGAAGCTGAAGTTCGATAAGTATTGGAAATATTGTAGCCATTTGATGTCTATTACCTGCCTCGTTGATCCAAGATATAAATTGAATATTATAAAATTTATTTTGGATAAGGTTTATAAATATATTGAATCTCAAGGACAATTGATTTATTGAAGAAAGAATAATCAGAAAAATATTCTTTTTACTTGCAAAGGGTGGGCCAACAAAAATGATGGAAGTAAAAACTTCGGTGAAAATAAAGAGTCTTTGAATGAATTTCTTCGTGAGTTGATAAGTAAAGCTGAAATAGATTATTACTTAGATAATATTGAAAATGTCCTGAGAAAAACTAACATGGAGAAACTTGGAGAGCCAACCTTGAGATCCAAAAAAGGAGATCCTTCTTTTTTAATGTCTTAGATTGGTGGAAAATCAAGACTTTGACATTTTTGTGGTATCTATTATAGCTCATGATATATTGTCAATTCTCGTTAGTATTGTTGCATCAGAGTTAGCTTTAAGCACAAGAGCGAGAGTTGTCATTGACTACAGAAGTTCTTTATCTCCTAAAATTATTGAAGCCCTTGTATGCACCTCTGATTAGATTCAAGCAACTCAAGATATTACTCAATCTTCAAATGTAAGAATACCATGCTTGAATTAGTTTTGAAAATATATATCATTGTTATCGTTTGAATAAATTGCATTCTGTATCTGTTACCTGCCAAGATAAAAGCTTGACAACATCAATTTAAGAATAGACATGATCTTCGCATGGGGAGGTTTAGTTATCGTCTCAAATACATGTGAAATTATTTCTACTAGTGTAATTTTTAATAAATTGGTTTTTCTTTATGTGATGGATGCAAAAAGTGTAGATGCACTCTTTAGGCTTCAACATCATCTGCAGGAATTGAGAAATCCAAAAGTCCATTTTTTAGCATTGATTTTTGAAGACTACTTTCTTACATTATTTTTAAGATGAATGTGTATATTTCATGTTTGTTCAACATTTAAAAGTTCATTCTTATGACATATCTAGTATTTTAAGTGAGGCATAAGACTTTTAACCTTTTCTCATCATCTTATTTTATTTTTTTTCTTATATATTATTCGTAAATTGATTTTATGATGCTAAATTATTTGGTACTAGCATTTTTTAAAGAAGGAATGTGGTATAGATATTCATTAACATGCAAATGAAATCATAACGCGTTCATTTCATCAATAATATCCTTCCTCTTTAATAAGTCTAATCTAATTATTATTTTCTTTATATTATTAATTCATCATAGTTAAGAATTGCAAATGAGGACTGCATCAGATATATAAGAAATGCAAAAGTTATGTACAATTTGTATTGTCTATAGTCATCTCACATGAAAGAGTTTTCTCTTAAATAACAAACAACCCCTTCTAGCAAATGTGTTTTCAATGTTCTTACCACCACATCATTAGTACTAGCATTGTCTACCATCATATTGACAATCTCATCAACAACCCCCATTAAACTAAGTAATTCAGAATACGATCCACAATATGTTGTGGTTCCAACTCACAAAAATTAAGAATACACTTTCAAATGTATATTTAAAATCTCATACTAATATAGATTAACATGATAGAAATATACATGTCCAAAACAATAGCCAGAAGATGGTGTTTTGTGTTTCTCTGAATAATCCTCTATTTTTTTCTCATTGTGATTTATATCCATGATATCCCAAAAAAAAGAATAATTAAATTCCACGTATCTTATGAGCCCTTAGCTTCCACTTATTGAATCAAACTTAAGATTTGGGAAATAAATTTGTGCATAATCAATCATCAAATATTAAAGACCATTTTTTCGTCATTCCATGATCAGTTTTCTTTGTATGATCGTCACAAGAATATCACCGATGCAACGAAAATGATGATTCTCACTAGCAAAACAATAATAATTTACCCAAATGACTCTTTTTCCAGCGTAATTCCCAATCCATTAATACAAAAAATAGTAGATGTGATCTCAATTATTAACACATACAAGTTTATTATTATTTAAACCAAAACTACTGATTCACGTGCTAGAACAAAGTCACCAGATGACAAGTTCGCGTGCAAGTCATTCGTTCACATTGTTCCCCTTCCTCATGCAAGCTGCGTCCGTTTCTACAACTATAGATTGCCACATGCAATTCAATTTGCTATTGAAATGTTGGATATGAATATGCAATGAAGCAATTATTCATGCCTCTTAATAAAGAAGTGATACATGAGCTATAAATCTTTTGGACGTAATGGTTGTTTCATTAAATCTAATCTGACACTAGGAAAGGAAAGCCTCTTGCCATATCCTTAATGAAAGTGTAGAAGATGATCCAAGCACACAATCAATCATGAAGAATACACAAGATTTACGTCGAAAAACTCCACCGGTGTAGCAGGTAAAAGACCACATGCAAAGAGAGGTTCCACTATGAGAGAAAACAGGAGTACAGATAAAGAACCCTAGGAGACGCGACTCTCCCAAAATGAGACTCTCTGATAACCATGTATTAACCCTACAATACATATATAGGGTAAATGGTAAAGGAATCCTATTCTGATCTAAAATACATACCACGAGGGCTCCGCCCCAGCATCCCCTAAATCTGGTCGGCAAAGATCCATTTATGCAATGTACTTGGATTGGAAATGGGTCGGTACTTTAAGGCATATTTCAACAAATCTCCACTTTGACTTGAACTCCACTGGAATGTTGCACATGAACTCTCTCTTTGCCGACCATGGTCTTTACACTCTATAAAGACCAACCAAGTTCACACAGGTTGCGAGTTTAGTATGTGGTACTAGCTTCATAATCATATATGCTGGTTTCTCTGCAGTAGCGATCTTCTTCATCTGAATATGGCCCTCTGTGAGTGTGTCTCTAATGAAGTGGCAGTGGAAATCGATGTGCTTTGTTCTTTCATAGTGCATATGGACTTTTGTCAGGTGTGTAGCGCTTTGACTATCACAGTGGATGACAACTATCTTCTGACCAGGACTGAGCTCATCGAATAATCCTCTCAATAAAATTGCTTCCTTTGTTCCTTCGGTTGCTGCCATGTACTTGACCTTTGTGGTAGATAAGGCCACGGTATGCCATAATGTTTCCTTCCACGAAACTCCACATCTGCTATTAGTAAATACATAACATATCATGGATCTTCTCTTGTTACGGTTACATGCATAGTCGACATCAACAAAGCCAACTACTCCATCCTTACTTCTCACAAACTCAAGACAAAACCCAGTGGTAAAATGTAGGTATCTTAGAATCCACTTCAATGCAAGCCACTGACATCTTCCTGGATTTGACATATATCTACTAACAACACTGATTGCTTGGGCGATGTCTGGGCGTGTGCATATCATGGCATACATTATGCTCCCAACAACACTGGTGTAAGGGACTCATGAAATGTATTCATTCTAGTCGTCTATCTGTGGTGACGAGTCTGTGGACACCTTGGAATGAGATCCAAGTGGTATCTTCTTTGGTTTGGAATCTGACATGCCAAAACACTCCAAGACCTTCTGCAAGTATCTCTTCTGACTCAAACTTAACTTCCCATCCTTGTGATCCATGTGTATCTCTAGGCCAAGTATCTTCTTTGTTGCACCAAGATCCTACATCTTGAACTCTCCACCAAGTAGGCCATTTAATCTGCTTACCTCATATTTATTTCAGGACGCTATCAACATGTCACCAAAATATAACATCAGAAAAATAAAAGAACTATCAGAAAGGTGTCTAAATCACACGCACACACACCATAACTACTCATGGTAAAATCCTATGCAACCATGAATGAGTTGAAGAGTTTGTACTATTGTTTCGGTGATTGCTTGAACTCGTAAAGAGATATCCACAACATGCACACCTGCTCTTCTTTTCTATGCACTACAAATCCTTCAGGTTGACGCATGTAAATATGCTCTTAAAGGTCTACATGTAAGAACGCTATCTTCTCATCTATCTGCTCCAAATCCAAGTTATTCAAAAGATACCCTCTACCTGGATAAAGCCATTGGTAACTAGTCTTGCCTTGTATCTTGCATCGACAGATTAGGAGATTCCTTCTTTATTCTCGTAAATCTACTTGTAACGGATCACCTTCAATCGACGTGGTGGTAGAACAAAGGTCCATGCCCGATTTTTATGAATAGATTCATTCTCCTTATTCATTATTGCAGACCATTCGACAGAGTGCTCCGAAGAAATAGTTTCTAAAAACTGCTCAACCTCATACATCGCAAGTTTCCTTTGCAATGGATAGTGCATATGAAAAGGCGGAATCTGCATATTTGGAGGGTGGCTTGATCTGCCTTCATTCTCACATGTTTGTAATGCACTCTTCTTCTTCACATTTTGGACTCTCCTCTTCTTATTTTGATTAAGATTGGTGACCTTGACATGGTTGGACATGCTCAACATCAAGCTCCACCTGCTTGTCAGTGCTCACATCTGTATCTGCGTCAAAAGAATGAATAAAAGGACTATGCTCATGAGATAAAATAGCAGACTCATTAAATACAACATTCTTCTCAATTATCAACTTCTTTGACTTCCGATCATGACGCCACAATCTATATCTCTTCACTCCATATGCATACCCAAGAAATATACACTTAACGAATCTATGTTTTAGCTTTCCTGTACTAACATCTGCATATGTAGGACAACCAAAAAATTTCAAATTAGAATAATCACGGGGATGTCCAAACCATACCTCTACTGGTGTTAGGTTATCCAAAACTGAGGAGGGAGATCGGTTCACAAGGAAGGTTTCTGTTACAACTAAGTCTGCCCAAAAATCCTTCATCAATCCAGCATTCATCAACATATGTCTGGCTCTCTCTTTCAAGATCCTCTTTATACGTTCTACGAGTCCATTTTTCTTATGAGTATGTCTGACTATACAATGTCCAGTGATGCCTTCATTCTTACAAATTTTATTGAATTCTATTTAACATACTTCCTTGCCATTATCTGTCCCTAGACTCTTGAGGCTTTTCCCCATGTGCTTCTCTAGTAGTTCTTTCCACAGTTTGAAGTGTGTATAAACACTTCTTCTTTGGATTTATGGGTGTAAATGCAAACCTTTCTGGAGTATTCATCTACAAAAGTAAGCATATATCGGGCACCACCTTTGCATGGGACTTAAAATGGGCCCTGATGAATATTCATTCATCACTCTTTATTCTTTTATTTTAGCTAAAAATCTTTGAAAAACACCATGTAGATACTTGTAAATATAATAAATTACCAAAAGGCATGCATTTGTTAATATTAAATAATTAGCATGTTTTTTGAGAAAAATAAAAGAATAAAGAAGAAAGAAAAAGAAGGAGATATTTAGAATAAATATAGAGTGACCCGAACCCAAGGGAGGGCCAAGAATTGGCCTGACCGCAAAATAAATCAAGTAGAGAGAGATGGGGCCATTCACCTTGCACATACACCCTCCTTCATGTATATATTTTATTTTCATAAAAGCAAAAATAAAAATGGGTTTTTATTAATTTGTATATATTTTTAAAAATAAAATAAAAATGAAAAAAAATAAAATAAAACCAAAAAATAAAAATAAGTTCTCTCTCCTCACAATGTACACACCATGTACATATGTATCTACACTTATTTATTTCACCTTTGTAAATACACAATAAAAATAAAATAAAAATTATTTTATACTCTAAATTTTATGTTGTAAATAAATAAATTATAAAATTAGAGTATTTATACAAAAATAAAATAATAAAAGTAAAAGTATAAAATACATAGGTATTTTATGCATGTATATAATATTATATAATGTATATAACATAATTTATTTTTCAAAAAAATAAATAAAAATCACTAAAAATAATTTGAAAAAAAATAAATATTTTTCAATTTGTAAATATTTTTAAATAAAATTATTTTCTTTTTCAATTTAATTTATAAATATTTTTGACTGTCTGAATTTTTATTGATCCACGGGGGATTCTTGACCCCCGGTCAACTCCCCTCCTAGACCAGTTCTACCGCGGATCTTGGTTCCAACCCGATTTCACCAATTTTTCTCGAATCAATCTGCTTGTCTTTCTTCTTGATTCGATACTACGAATGTCGAGGATAGGTCTGGTATCCATGCCCGCCAATCCCCTTAGGCATCCATCCATCGATCCATGCGCTCGAGCTCCATCTTCTCGGACCACCGCTAAGTATAAAGCTCACCAGAGCCACAACTTTTCACGGATCTTTGGCCATCGCCTTCGGCTCCAGTGACCTCCATCCTCCTTCCTTGAGTGACTGCTAGCGAGGGAGCGTGTAGTAGTGAGGGACCGAGGCCTCTAGCCTCAAATCCGGCTAGCTCCTCGCCGTGCCCCCACCACCGGTGAGCCCGAGCCTCTAGAAGCGTCGAACCATTGAGGCGAAGACCCTCGGAGGTTCAGCACCTCCACCCCAGACGAATGCAACCATTAGTTAGGTTAGATTACTTTTAGTTAGCTTTGATTTTTGAATCTTTGATTCACGGCCAGAACCCTTCACATCCTCCGACCATCCATTCTCCTTTCTGACTAGCCCATCACCTTCACCAGACTCCGTTCCACCTTCTTCGCCCCATCAGCCACCCTGGTTCACCCCTGAATAGGGATATCGCTCTCCTCTGCCATCGCCTCACCGGAGAGCATCGCTCCGCCTCACCCAGCCACCCATCTCACCGTAACCGGGTCGAGGCACTTTGCCCTCGACCCAACAATCTCTCTGTGCAGGATTGAAGGAAGAAGGACCTCATCTGGAGGTTCAACCATTGAAGCACAGGTGCTCCAGGTCTACCAAGTCGCCAGGGTCATCCAGGACCTCCCGGCTTAATTGGAGCAGACCATCAGTTGCGGACATCTTCAAGCTTCATTTCGCCCATCCTAGCTGCGTCGGAGGAGGTCCCAGATGTGCGTATTGGCCGGTTGAAGTTCGCCGATGAGCTCTTCTTCCAGGGACCCTCCCAGCTGTCGGATCGAGCGTCTCCACCAGTTTTGATCGTGACCTTCCATCTATGGGGGGGCCTCATCCATCGGATTCAGAGTAGGATCAGATCTGGTGCGTTGATCGTCGATGGGGTACCCGCTAATCAGAACTGTTTGATCTTGACTGTCAGATCTGTAATATAGGGGTAAATTACACTTAGGCCCTCCTTAGTTTTTGTATTTCATTTTAGTCTTGTAAATATTTTTATAAGTGTTTTTTTATTTTGGATATTTTGCATGTAGGACCTCAAGTTTATTTTATTTGCATTTAAGTCCCTCTGAGTGTGGAGCACGTGGTCTGTCACGTGTTAGTTGGTATATTTGCACTTTTCTTCCTGAGGATTATTGTTGTTACTGTTTGAACTTTGACAAATAAGATTTGCATATATACCCATGTTTGTGTACTTCCGTGCCGCCCACGTGCAGCCTTGGGCTTTTTGCAGATTTAGCCCCATACTTTTTATACGTGTTATCATTTGGCCCGGGGAATTTATTTTCTTTACGCTTAGGTCTCTATGTGATGTATGCTTATGATTGGTTGAATAAAATAGCAAACCTCATCTAAATATCTTGAAATTTGGACACGTGGCTCCTGCTACTGTGAAAAAATTTCAATGAATTTTTGGAACATTTTTGTTTTTATTTTATATTTTTAAAATTCAAAAACCCCTATTTTTGCTACTGTCTAATTTTAAAAATCAACTAAAAATATTAAAAAGCCTCTAAAAATCCAAAAAAATTACCTTGTGTTTCTTTTGTTGTGTTTATAATTCTATGCAATTTTTGTTTGATTTGGAATTATAAAACCCTTGAAAATTGAAAAACACTAAAAAATTCATAAAAATTATTAAAAAATCTTGAAAATAAAAAAATACATTTTTTTTCTATAGTTAGTTTTTCATGTGTAGTTTTCCATAAAATTGTTGCTAGACTTTTATAGGCTATTTTTCTATTTTTAAATAGCCTTTGGAGTCTAGCTGCACAGTAGCTTCCAGTTTTGTTCTTATTTCATTTCTACAAAAATCACTGAAAATTATAAAAATCTAAGAAAATTACCAAAAACACTTGAAAAATCATAAAATTTAAAAATATTTTTATTTTCTGACTTGCTTTTTTGTGTTGAATAATTTGTTTTTGTGACTTTTTCGCATTCTTTTACATTTTCTTTATAATTAAAAATCACAATAAAAAAATTAAAAATCCAAAAATTCACCAAAAATATTCTTTTTCTTTATTTTTAATTCTCGACTCCTTTGTAGGACTTTGTCCAGTCCGTGCTCCTTGAGTTCGACCCTGTTAGCTATACCATGTTAAATAAAATAGCGAGACCGCTATTTAGTTTGATTTCTTTGATTTTTGATTTGGTGGTCTTGATTTTCTTGTTGACTGAGCTTCGCAGTTCAGGTCGCAACGACCCTTATTTTACCTTTACCCGGATCATGAAAGGCTCGTCATCAAAATGTCACTGTTGCCGGGGAGCACGGCTTAGTAGTCATTTTTCTTTTTTGGTTTTCGTTTCGTGGCTTTTTTACGGTTTTTGTTTCTTTCGTGGTTTTCGCAACTTTTTCTTTTTATTTTTATTTTCTTTTATTTTCTTTTATTTGATTTCTTTTATTTTCTTTTATTTGATTTCTTTTATTTTTGTTTGTTTTTATTTCTTTTTATTTTATTTGTTTTTATTTTTATTTTTGCATTTTATTTTATTTTATTTTATTTTTAATTATTATAATAACTGTGGTCTGACATCTCTTGTTTACTTTTCTTGTGAGGGCCTGAGGACCAAGGCAGCTTTCTTCGGGAAGCCGATGCAACTGCGGGATTCGGAGGCGGCTCTTTTATCCATAGAGCCACAGGAGAGCGCGCGCGACGCGAGCAGGAGATAGGGAGATTAGTGTAGATGTAGACTTAGATTAGCGTAGTTTAATTTTTTTTCAGATCATTATTATTGTAATAAAACAAGGACAGCTCGGAGACTATCAGACTTGACTTCTCGGGGTCTGTTTCGCTAAGCACCAGTGTACTCGGGGGACCCCATTGTGGTTTTGGTTTTTGCCGCTTTATTTTATTTTATTTTACATGGATTTCTGTGCTTGAGCCCCTAGACTTAGATTTTTATTTGGTTGAGTATTAGGTTCAAAGCCCTAATAGAATATCGGTTCCTATAGAACATGCTTGGACTTAGTCAAATAAATCGGTGCTTCACGATAATAGAAATTTTTGTTTAGGATGGTTCTCGCCTTTGCATCTATATAGCTTAGTTTAAATTTATGCGCAGATCATAATTGCATGTAGACTGTTGGAGAAAGGTATGCCTTCTATCTCGTGCATGCATTGACAGATTTCATCGCGCATCAGCTTTTCCTTCTTCCTTCCCCTATTTTCTAGACTTAGGAATAAAAAGGAAATCGGAAAATTCATTAGACGGTTGTTTGATTTTTAAAAAATATCTAAAAACAAAACCAATAAAATCAGGACTGTTAATCAAACTTGATCTTAAAAGACACCGATTTAGTAATTTGTCTTGGGAGAGAAATCCCCTCATTGGATAGGTTGTATGAGTGAGAGAGTGACACGCACACTAGGATAAAGCCACATCTAACCCCTCTTCAGACTACTAGTCTTGGGCTAGTCATTCTCCAATGAGGATCGCTCTGGTTTCCAGTAAAGCGGGCCGCGATATCCTTAGCAGATCGAGCCGATCGGGTAGCTGATAAATGGTACGTAGCTTGTACTGGCTGGGAAAGATCTAGTTTGAGATCGGGACAGTCTCCTAGGGGTGTTGGATTCCTATCATCTCACGTAATCACTATGAAAGATTATTTGATTCACCTAATAAAATCGACAAGATAAAAGACCGAACTTTCATGGTCATCAGCTCTGTGTGCGTTGGTGAATCGGGGGTATTGTTTGACCGATCTTGTTTGATTGTTAGATCCCCTCCGCCTTCTTCTTCTTCTTCTTCTATATTCTTTCCAGTCACCTATCTTTTTCCCTCCCACCCTCCCTTCAGTTCTCTTCTCTATCCCTGGATGATGGATCTACCTCCTTTCTTGCCAACTCTTATAGCTTCTTCTTCTCATATCCATCATTCCAGTCCACCTTTGAGGGAGGTCGGATCTCCGACCGACCTTCCGTTCTTTCCCTCCCTTACCCACCCTTCTTCTGGGCATGATGTGCTAGACGTCCGTGGAGATCAGATTGACCAGATGCGAGACCTGGACGATTCAACTGCGGGGATGAGAGTGCTCTCCAGATGCGATCATAGAGAGCAGATGCATGTATCAGATACGTCCGACAATAGGATGATCGATGAGAAGATGGACCAGGGAGCTCAGTCAGCTTCTGCATTCAATCGCTTCATTCTCGACTTGGAGTACATACAAAGACTACCGACATTCTCAGGGGAGGTGCACGAGGAGCCGTATCTTCATTTATAAGAGTTTGAGGAATTCTGCGAGAGCCAGCCATATTCAGATATCACGGCGGAGGAGATGATGTTGAATACCTTCCCATTTTCACTTCAGGGCAGAGCCATGAAATGGCACAAAAGATTGGGAAGGAGATTTGCTACGTGGGGAGACTTACGGTTCGAATTTCTACAGAGATACTATCCCCAGCGTAGAGCAGATATGATGCGGTCTATCATTATGGATTTTTTAGTAGACCCTCAGGAGCCAGTGCATGATGCATGGATGAGGTTTCTTGACCTCTTTAGGAGATTTCCAGATCACAGACTTTCTCCTACAAACCTCATTGAGATCTCCATGCGGGGGATGACCGCTGATCAGATAGCACTGGTGATTACCTCGTGTGGTGGTTCACACCACAATTCTGACATTGAGTTACTTGATGCCATCTTAAGATTACTTTCATAGAGACCATCTTCACGAGATACAATAGTCGGGACAACACACGAGGATGAGGCATTACCAGTGGGGTGTGCCACATTTCATGAGGATACCGCTTCTACACACCCGATCGAGGATGTGGATGCTGATACAGTACATATGAGAGAGGATATGACTATAACAGCAGAGGTTCTGACCCAGAAACTTCTTGAGTTCCCGTTGGTCTTCCAGCTAGATTTCAAGTTGGTCCCAGACTTTCCAGTTGATGAGTCTTGGATATCAGATCTTCTGATATTCCAAAAGATGGAGGAGCCCCCGCTATTACAACCATCAGCCCAGATGATTCAGTGTCCATTTCAGAACGACTCAGCTTCTTCCTTGCAGATATACTTCTCGGATTCATACAGATATCATGACTCAACCCAACAGTCAGTACTCGATGCAGGATACCACTTTGAGATGCCAGATATAGAGAGTCCTGTATTCGAGCCTTTTCTCCTCTATTTTGATGAGATGGATATATTTCAGGAGGAGCAGATGATAGTCAGCATTGTCGTAGCCCGAGGATCAGTTTCACACACTTTAACAGCTTCCACATTCATGACCAGTACCTTGTCTTGTTTTCAGATTGATCAGAGGCCGACTTCAGCTGATGAGGCATTTTGGTGCACAGAGTGGGTGATTGCCAGTAGCACATATCTCTATTCCAATTATGATCCTCCATTTCTCACCGATGATCATGCATTACTCCCCGAGGGTTATTTGTGGGAGGATGCCTAATACGATGTGTACTCAATTTCATTTTCTGAGAGTGTATCCGATCTGGCGGATCACGAAACCGAGTCTTCGGATCCTTCTTATTCTGAGTTGTCTCTTATCGACGACCCTCGCGAGGATGAGCCCATCTTTGAGATATTCGATGATGATTCTGATATTTCTTATGCATCGGATATCGATTCTTTTTGCGAGTCTCCTGATCTAGATATTCCATATTATTTTGAGACGGTGATAACATGGAGGACTCCATGGCTGATCCATCTTTCTCCACGATCGATCTCTTCAGCTCTACACTTCCACTCCAGTTTGATCTTGAGCCGATAATTTCTTTTGTGCTACCGGATCCCGATCAAATCTTCCCATATCCTTGTCCGGTAGCAGACACCTGTCTGATTGCCTATTTAGTGTCTTCTTTTACACTATCCATTTCGTCGTTGTTCTCATACCGAGACTGCGATGACAGTACGACATTCTCCTTACAGATGTCGTCCTAAACCTTGATACGGCTTTGTCCTAGCCTTTACGCCCAGCTAGGGGCATAAAATCTAGCGCTTGTTGAGAGGCACCTCAACATTGTTAACATTGTATATACATGTTTTATCATGATTTATTCCTTGTTTCTTTCGTATTTGTTTTCACCCCAGGTCTCGTTTAGGACTATCTTTGCTAGACTTAGGATATACCTCATCCTAAGTAAAGGGGTGGAAACACCGAGTTGTTCCTTTCATTCCGTTTCATTACTCCTGTCGTTGCCTATACTTAAGGATTCTTCACCTTAAGTATAGGGCGAGTGATGCCCTTCCATCTTGTACATATTTTTCTTCTTCATCATTTTCTACCTCTATTTTGCTGCCTATACTTGGGGATATATTACCCTAAGTATAGGGAAGGTAGACCCTGTACATTCTCACTCGGATTTCCCTTCGTGTACAGCCTGCTATACTTAGGATTACTTGATCCTAAGTATATGGGGAAACCCCGAGATCTCTTCCATTCTATTCTTTCATTCGTCGTTGTATATAGCCTATCTTTTCACTTCCCTACACTAAGCACGAGCTATGTATTCTGCATCGCTCTTGATTTACTCTGAGGACATCATTCGAGCTAAGTATAAGGGGTGTCGTATATATTTCATATATACTTTAGCCATAACTCGTACTTTGAGTGAGTGTGTTAATAAATAAACTGGCTAAAATCCTTAAAAATCCATAAAAATTAAAAAATTTTCCTTGTACATAAAATTCTTTATTGCACATACATAGGTATTTATACAAATTATTTTTGTACAAATGTTTGTAAAAATCTTTTGTGTAAAGAGTTTGTAAATATTTTCATATCAAAACTATGTATATAGTACAATTTTTTTGTAAAATGTTTTGAAAAACAAAAAGTTTGCAAAAACCTTGTGTAAATGCGTGTAAATATTTTGCAAAACTTTGCATTCATGCATACATCCATGTTTTCAAGCATTTTTCAAAAATTTTGCACATTTTCAAAATTTTGTAAAAATTGCATCTTTGTAAATATTTATGCAATTTCTCTGAATCATAGTTGACATTTAAACTAGCCTGGAATTAAATTGAAAAATAGAGCTTGGTTAAGATCTTAATCCACCTAATTCTAAGAGGAATCTTATAGGGCTTAGGTTGAGACTTTTCAGGTCCATGTTGACTTAATTCTTTGAGTCCACTAGGCTATGATCATATGTCATCTCGATGAGCCTAAGTAGAACACTTAACAACGCACACATGACTCTTACAGACAATGGCTTTACTTGGACCAACACTTTACACCGATCTTTCCACGGATGAGGTGGTGAGGAGGCAGTCTTTCTTGACTTGGGGTAGCATATAAGGGTAGTACTTCTAGGCGGAACCTCTCTTCTTCGTATAGTGAAGGAATTGCGTCTCAACTTGGTCTGGTTGCCGTGAGGTCTAACGATAGGAGTTGTGGGTTGCAATAATGCTTCAAAAGAGGGATAGTCTACTGGCTCAAGAGGAAAAACTCCTTATGTATATATGTTGCACCTTGTAGATATGTTGTATATATGCACATCCAAAAAATGTGCAAAAAGAAAAGAATAACTCCACAAAAGTGGTGGGTCTGATAGAAAATGATAATCCCACCGGAGTGTATATAGTCAAATAAAGCAAAGCTTATTTTATCCATGTTCCATCTCATGAAGCTTGCAGCAGGGAGACTTAGCTACATTGGTTAGGCTCCCAAGAATACATGGCTACACTGGCCATGGTCCATTCTTTTCTTTCCCCTCTTCTTGAGCCGGTTGAACTTGAACTTAGAAGGGAATAGCCTGCTCCTCGAGGAAAGAGCTTCCATACTAGGGTCTTAGAGTTACCTTGTTGGGGAGGGTTGTCACTTTGCTATTTATGAGGTGGAGAGCTATACCTCACTTACACCGTACAAGGAAAGACTCATGCTCATTAGAGTTTGTGTATGGAGACTTGTTTTGATCTGGATTGTTGAGGAGTCTTGACTATAGATTAGTGGAACTTAGAGGTTGTTGAGTTTTAAACTGAAGTCCAAATAAGGTTCCGACTAATTAATAATCCAAAGATCTAACTGAGCTCCATACTTCAATTTGATGAAGACAAGTTTAATAATTAGCATTGATTCCTTTTTTCCTTCTTTTTCTTTTCTTTCCTTTTTCACTTCTTTTTGAAATAAGTGTTTGCTAAGGGACTAGCAAAGTAAAGTATAGGGGGGTGAAGAATACTCATTCATCACTCTTTATTCTTTTATTTTAACTAAAAATCTTTGCAAAACACCATGAAGATACTTGTAAATATAATAAATTACCAAAAGGCATGCATTTGTTAATATTTAATATCTAGCATGTTTTTGTGCAAAAATAAAAGAATAAAGAAGAACGAAAAAGAAGGAGATATTTAGAATAAATATCGAATGACCCGAACCCAAGGGAGGGCCAAGCATTGGCCCGACCGCAAAATAAACCAAGTAGAGAGAGATAGGGCCATTCACCTTGCACATACACCATCCTTCATGTATATAATTTATTTTCATAAAAGCAAAACAAAAAATGGGTTTTTATTAATTTGTATATATTTCTAAAAATAAAATAAAAATGAAAAAATAAAATAAAACCAAAAAATAAAAATAATTTCTCTCTGTTCACATTGTACACAACATGTATATATGTATCTATACTTATTTATTTTACCTTTGTAAATACACAATAAAAACAAAATAAAAATTATTTTATACTCTAAATTTTATGTTGTAAATAAATAAATTATAAAATTAGAGTATTTATACAAAAATAAAATAATAAAAATAAAAGTATAAAATACATAGGTATTTTATGCATGTATATAATATTATATAATTTATATAACATAGTTTATTTTTCAAAAAAATAAATAAAAATCACTAAAAATAATTTGAAAAATAATAAACATTTTTTATTTTGTAAATGTTTTTAAATAAAATTGTTTTCTATTTTTAATTTAATTTATAAATATTTTTGACTGTCTGAATTCTAATTGGTCCACAGGGTATTGTTGACCCCTGGTCAACTCCCCCCCTGGACCACTTCTTTCGCGGATCTTGGTTCCAACCCGATTTCGCTGATTTTTCTCGAATCAATCCGCATGTCTTTCTTCTTGATTTGATGCTCCGAATGTCGAGGATAGGTCCGGTATCCACGCCCACCAATCCCCTTAGGGATCTATCCATCGATCCGCGCGCTTGAGCTCCATCTTCTCAGACCCCCGCTAAGTATAAAGCTCACCGGAGTTGCAACTTATCACGGATCTTTGGCCATCGCCTTCGGCTCCAGTGAACTCCATCCTCCTTCCTTGAGTGACAGTTAGCGAGGGAGCATGTAGCAGTGAGGGACTGAGGCCACTAACCTCAGATCCGATGAGCTCCTCGTCGTGCTCCGCCACCGGCAAACCCAAGCCTCTGGAAGCATCGAACCATTGAGCGATGACCCCCGGAGGTTCAGCACCTCCACCCCAGATGAACGCTCACCGGAGAGCATCGCTCCGCCTCACCCAGCAACCCCTCTCGCCCGTAACCGGGTCGAGGCACTTTGCCCTCGACCCAGCAATCTCTCTGTGCAGGATTAAAGGAAGAAGGACCTCATCTGGAGGTTCAACCATTGAACCACAGGTGCTCTAGGTTTACCACGTCGTCGGGGTCATCCAGGATCTCCCGGCTTCATCGGAGCAGACCATCAGTTGCTGACGTCTTCGAGCTTCATTTCGCCCATCCTAGCAGCGCCGGAGGAGGTCCCAGATGTGTGTATTGGTCGTTCGAAGTTCGTCGGTGAGCTGTTCTTCCAAGGACCCTCCCAATCGTCGGATCGAGCGTCTCCACCAATTTTGATCGTGACCTTCCATCTACGGGGGGCCCTCGTCCGTCGAATTCAGAGTAGGATCAGATCTGGTGCATTGATTGTCGAAGGGGTACTAGCTAATCAGAACCATTCGATCAAAAGTGGAAACTCTTCGACCATCGGATCTGTAATAAAGGGGTAATTTACACTTAGGCCCTCCTTAGTTTTTACATTTCATTTTAGTCATGTAAATATTTTTAGAAGTGTTTTTTTATTTTGGACATTTTGCACGTAGGACCTTAAGTTTATTTTATTTACATTTAAGTCCCTCTGAGTGTGGAGCACGTGGTCTATCACGTGTTAGTTGGTATATTTGCACTTTCTTCCTGAGGATCATTGTTGTTATTGTTTGAACTTTGACAAAAAAAGATTTGCATATATACCCCTATTTGTGTGCATCACGTGCCGCCCACGTGCGGCCTTAGGCTTTTTGCAGATTTGGCCCCATACTTTTTACACGTGTTATCAGTTGGCCTGTGGAATTTATTTTCTTTACACTTAGGTCCCTATGTGATGTATGCTTATGATTGGTTGAATAAAATAGCATCCCTCATCTATATCTCATGAAATTTGGCACGTGGTTCCTGTTACTGTGAAAAAATTTTAGTGAATTTTTTGAACATTTTTGTTTTTATTATATATTTCTAAATTCAAAAACTACTATTTTTGCTACTGTCTAATTTTAAAAATCAACTAAAAATATTAAAAAGCCTCTAAAAATCCAAAAATTTACCTTGTGTTTCTTTTGTTGTGTTTTTAATTCTGTGCAATTTTTGTTTGATTTGGATTTATAAACCCTTGAAAATTGAAAAATAATAAAAAAACTCAAAAAAATGTAAAAATTCTAAAAAATAAAAAAATACAATTTCTTTTTCTGTAGTTAGATTTTCATGTGTAGTTTTTCATAAAATTGTTGCTAGACTTTTATAGGCTATTTTCCTATTTTTAAATAGCCTTTAGAGTCTGGCTGCATAGTAACTTGCAATTTTGTTCTTATTTGATTTTTATAAAAATCACTAAAAATTATAAAAATCTAAGAAAATTACCAAAAACACTTGAAAAATCATAAAATCTAAAAATATTTTTATTTTCTGACTTGTTTTTATGTGTTGAATAATTTGTTTTTTGTGACTTTTTTGCATTCTTTTACATTTTCTTTATAATTAAAAATCACAATAAAAATTAAAAATCCAAAATTCCACCAAAAGTAGTCTTTTTCTTTATTTTTGATTCTCGACTACTTCATAGGACTTTGTCTAGTCCGTGCTCCTTGAGTTCGATCCTGTTAGCTATACCAGGTTAAATAAAATAGCGAGACCGCTATTTAGTTTGATTTCTTTGATTTTTGATTTGGTGGTATTGATTTTCTTATTGATTGAGCTTCGCGGTTCGGGTCGCAACGACCCTTATTTTACCTTTACCTAGATCACGAATGGCTCGTCATCAGGCCCTATAGATCAGAATGAATATAGTTTAGAGTGTCTTTTGTTATATGCTCAACAACAACAAAACTCTTATGTTTCTATTTGCCAAGAATGCAATGGTCACAGAAGTCAAACTTGTCCATGCCCTGACTATCAAGTAGCCCTCTTCTAATAAGGGTACCCATGCTTGAGTCTCTCAGATATCCCAACTTGAGATGCCAGAATCTGGTGTTGTCAACCCTTGAATTGGTGGAAGCTGATGCAACACATGTAATAGTGTCTCCCTGTAAAACACATATATTTTCAGACCTCTTTGTGGACATAACAAAATGTCCATATTTGACAACTGTCAGAAGACCATTATTCGTAGCATACTCTCACCCTTTCTCTTCTAGGAAACCGAGATATATCGAATTCTTTGTCATATTTGGAACATGAAGAACATCTATCAAGGTGACGGGATGTCATTGTGCATCTTCAATTCCACGGTTCCCAATCCTATAGCCATGGACTGTGAATCATTGCCCATAATGACACTCCTCCATCAATGGATCTATACGAGGAGAATCAATGGTGGTTGGGCTTAACGTGGTAGGAGCAACCAGAATCGAAGAACCATGCGTCCTTTGATCTGTGTGGTATACTGGCCATCAGGATGTAACCAATATTTCTGCATTCAATTTCTAGATAACTCGCTTTTACTGTAGAATCATCTTTTCAAGGTTGTTTCTAGTCTTTCTCTTTGTTTTGGAGGTTTCAGCACTCCTCTTTCGTATGCCCTTTCTTCTTGCAGTAGCAACAAAACTTGCCATGTTCCTTTTTCTTTTACTCCTGCAGCTTGTCAAACTTCTTTTATTCCGTGTATTTACCCCTTGCATGGAGCACCTAAGCCTTTTTGTTACTTGATGAATGTCCGATGAGTTCATGATCCATTGACTCCTTCAAGAGAAGAGATGATTTCACATCATCTAGTGTGATCTCATCCTTCTCATAAATTAGGATTTCATGAAAGTGCTTGTACGAGGGTGGTAATGAACATAATAGTAGCAATGTTTGATCTTCATCTTTAATTTCTTTATCCATGTGTTTCCGACTTGGACAAATTGAAAGAAAAACATCTAGATGAGATTTAATAAATGTACCTTCAGCCATACAAAGCATGAAGATTTATTGCTTGAGATGCAGACGATTAGCAAGAGCCTTCATCATGTAGAGACTCAAGGTTCAGCCTTACAGCCGCTATAAAGGATTCCTTCATAACTTCGTAAAGAATGCCATTCGAGAGGAAAAGTTGTATGCTTGCCCTAAAGTTTGTGTCCTCATTCTCATCTTGGTTTAACATCGCAAGCATCTTCTCGATGCCCTTTAATGCCTTTACAATGCCTTATTAGATGAGGATCACCTCCATATTGATCTTCCATAGGCCAAAATTGATGTAGAATTCGAATTTATTGATATTAAACTTCGTCGTCATCGTGGGTATTGGATTGGATCGAGCGATGATCTATTGTGGGAGGTTTCAACGTGAAGAAAGAAACTGTTAAGTAGAAAGATTAGATGGACTCTCCCACAAGGCAGAGAATCACTAAGAAAGCTCAGATACCAATTTGTAGAAGATAATCTAAGCATGCAATCAATCACAAACACGCAATCCCTAAGAACATGCATGACTTACGTGGAAAAACTCCACTGGTGTAGCGAGGAAAAAACATGAGTACAAATACAAGAACCCTAGGAGGCGACAACTCTCTCGGATGAGACTCTCTAATAACCCATGCCCTAGCCCTATAATACATATTGTGTAGGGGTAATCGGTAAACAGATCCTAATCATATCTAAAAATCTGCATCGTGGGGGCTCTGCCCCTGCACCCCCTTAATCAAGTAAAGATCCATTTACAGAATGTACTTGCGGTCGCAAATGAGTCAATGCTTCAAGGCATATTTCAGCAAAAAATAATATAAAACCAATAATCCATTTAAGTGATTTCAACTATTTGGATTCCCGCAATTATTACTATCCATCATCTATCTGCATCTTTCTCATGTAAGCAAGATAGTAATTTATGGTTTGTTCCAACTTGTAGTTTGACACAACATTTATTAAGTAACATAATGAATCTTCATCTTTTGCACCATTTTCTTCTAGAAAAAGCATTGTAGAAGCAGAGAAGATGCATGATGACTTGGACCTTATCGAGGACGATGGAGGAAAGAAGCATCATCGGATTTGAGCTGTAATATCGATGGTGTTCATGGAAATCTAGGCAGGTGGCGGTATCAACAATAGTGGGGTGAAGGAGAGGTGGCGGTAGCCTTGACAAGACTGAAACTGTTGTTCTAAGTGGTATGGGAGAGCTGGAGCTAGTGGTGCGATTGCCTACATCCGAAGAAGGGAGAGACGAGCGATAAGAAAATGAGAAGAAGGCAACATTAGGGCTTAGGTTTCTCTTCTCACGAGGGGAGAATGAGAATTAGAGGGAGAAGTGAGGTGTCGGCAGTGGGTGTCTAACTTGGAGATGTTTGGAAGTAGATAATAATATGGCATTAAAATCAATATATATCTTAGTTGTGTACTGTGGATAGTGTATGGATATTGCAAACTCTACCCTATATATGCATATTGGGTCTTAAAACCTATATCATGTATATATGTATGGAATCAAATTATTATTCAAAGAAGTCAAGCTAATGATATGGATCTATTTAATATGAAGTTCAATTTTTTTGAAAAAAAATAGCTTGAAGAAAAGAAAGCATGAAAGCAATGATTTTTGTAATCTGCCATGAATGCACAATGTTCATTTATCAAGAAGGATAATAATAAAGGAAAGAAGAAAGCAATTGATAATGAAAAGAAATTCAAAAGATTCAAAGAGAAGTCACGCAAAGCAACTTGGGATGGAATTACAAACTCATAGGAAGACTCCATCTTGGAATCAGAAAACGAGGAAGTAATGTACCTTGAACTGATAGTAAGGTAAATCAATTTCTCTATTCTGATTTCATTAGAAGCTTTCACTGAACTGTTAAAAATTTCCAATTAGTTAAAAATGAAAATAAAAAATTGAAAGAGGATAATAACAAACTAATATTTTAGAAACAAGAGTAAGAAATTGATGTTAAGAGTCTTAGAATGAATAATGATCATCTAAAAGAAGTAGATAATCATAAAGTGGATGATAATTGACTAACGAAATACCTATCCACCTTCACCAAGGGGACAAAAAGTTCGAATAGATTGTTAGGAACCAAATATAATTTTAATAAAATGGATCAGGTTTACAATGTATTGGTGTTCCTTCACAACCTTACCTTAATCAAATAAGCAAAAAGGTTGTTATTAAAAGTGGACCCATGAGATGGTTAACAAAGAAAATTTTAGAAAAACTTTTTGTTGGTGCTAAGGAAATTGATGTGAATATTTGGACCTAAGCTTGATGTAAAGATGGATTACAGGTTGTCGGACCTCTCAAAACATAAATATGCCATTTTCTCTTGTAGGGATAAAACACAAGAAGAGGGATTATGGATTCAAGATGGTAGAAGTACATGACACGATGAGAAGACCTATTCAAAAACCTAGAATCCTAAGAAAGAGGAATGGTGGTATTTAGCAACAAACACATAGTCTAGATCGACCCCAATGGTATGGTCAACCAAGATTGTTCTGATTGTCTTTATGGTATAAAATATTAGGTCCTCTTCACCAAAATTACCTAAAGAAATTAGGAAAGAAATATATCGTTAGAGGACTACTTTCCAAAACCTTTAAAAATAGAAATCATTGTGACTCTTGCATGGGAAAAATAAATAAAATTACCTTCAAAAGCAAGAACCTAGTTACTACTACACAAATGTTAGAATTCCGTCCACTTGGATGTATTTGGACCGCCAATAATCAGATGTTTGAATGATTGTAGGTTCTGTTTAATCATTGTAGATGACTGTTATAGATGCACTTGGGAGTTCTTTCTTACGAACAAAGACCAAACCTTCGACTTCTTTGAGAAAGTCTTTAAGCAAGTAGAAAAGGAGACAACTTAAAGATTACTAGAATTCCCCAAATTATAGACGAGTATTCGAAAATGGAAGTTTCTATGATTTCTACAAGAAGGTTGGCTTGAAAAATGTATATTAATTTCCAAGAACACAACATAGAATGGTGTTGTTGAAAGGAAAGATTGTATTATGTAAATGTACCTAGGATAATGTTATTGAATCCAGCTTGCCTAAATATTTCTGGTTTGAAGAAATAAGCATAGCTTGTTACGTACTAAACACAGTCTTAATAATATTAATGCTCAATAAGATAGGGTATGAAATTAACTTTACTTTGAAAGAAAGCCTCAAATAGAATACATAAAAGTTTTTAGTAGTAAGTGTTTTATCCTAAGTACTAAAGACGATGTAGATAAGTTTAAAGATTTTGGTCAAGATAACTTATTTATTAGATATTCCAATAGAAGTAAGGATTACAGAGTCTCTAATAAAAAAATGCTTAAAGTAGAGGAATCACTTCTTATAAATCCTTAGAAGATATTCAAATAGTAGTTCAAGAAGAAGCAATTGAGGAAAAAGATGATGAAATACCCTTTAATAGTTATAATAGACATAAAAGATACAAGTGTACATAACTTACTTGAGGATAGGATACTTAATAAAAACCATCAAAAGATCAAATTAAAGGAGAAATTTTTAATAAGGTATCAGCCACGTCCAAGTTAAATATAAACTTCTTAAGAGATGCCCATGTATCATAAAAGATGAATTCTGCAGTAATGTAATGTAAGAAGAGTTAAGTAAATTCACTAGAAATGTTGTCTAGTATCTAGTCTTGAAACCTAAATGTTACTCAACTATTGTAAAATAATGAGTTTTTAGAAATAAGTAAAATGAAGACAGACTTGTTATAAGAATAACACAAGATTAGTAGTCGAAGGCTGTAATCAGCAAGAAGGAAAGAACACTGATGAAACATATGCTTGTGTTGCATGGATTAAGTCCATGAGGATGCTACTAGTATATTCATATTTTCAAGATATTAAATTATATCAAGTGAATGTTAAATGTGTTTTTTGAAACCATTATATAGAAGAAGAAGTTTATGTAAAACATCATCTAGGATTTATATATTTGAATAATCTACAACATGTCTATAAATAAAAGAAAGCTTTGTATGATTTGAAACAAGCTCCTTGATCTTGGTAGAGAGACTTAAAGACTATATCATTAGGTCAGATTTTGAAATAGGAAAAGTAGATTGCACCATTTTTCTCAAGAGGACCTCAGATATTCAAGTAACCCAGATATATGTGACGAATCCCATATATTATTATTTTATATTATTATCTCTCTAGCTTAAGAAAACCAATAAAAATCACTGATATTTCTCACTAATTAATAAATTTCGTGCTGTGAATAAATATCTGTTGTTATTGTACATTAATATACATATTATTGTTCTATTATTTTATGTATTTATTTTTATTAAACAATTCAATAAAAATCGGAATAATAATGAATATAATTAATATAACATAATTCATAAAATAGGAATCTGAAAAAAAAATAGAAAAGAAAATAATTAATAATTTAATTCATTAAATTACTTGTAAAAATATTTGTTGTTATTGTACATTAATATACATATTATTGTTCTATTATTTTATGTATTTATTTTTATTAAACAATTCAATAAAATTTGAATAATAATGTATATAATTAATATAACATAATTCATAAAATAGAAAACTGAAAAAAAATAGAAAAGAAAATAATGAAGTAATTTAATTCATTAAATTACTTGTAAAAATATTGTATATATAATGCTGATTTTATTTCTCCTTGAGTTCTACATGAAAGTTGTATAACTCATAGAGATCTACAACTTTCATGTTGAACACTTTTCTAATTTATTTTCCATTTATTTATTTTCTATTTCTTACTATTTTTTATAGTTAAATTAATTCTCATTGGGCCACATGGCGTCATCTCGATGCACCACGTGGTCTGCCTCTTCTCTTCATTCCACTTCACCATGGATCGTGGATCATCAAATCTAACGACTTTGAAGTTGTCATCAACCGCTAATCATCAACCCAAGAGATGCTACTTTTCATACCTTACTAACTTCTTCACCTTATCTCGTCCACCTGTAGCAACCACCCTTCAAACCCCTGACATCTATTGCTTCCCCGATCTTCAACTAACTTTTCCCAACCTCTAGACACCACTCTCTTCTCATGTGCCTCTCCAACCGGCAGCTGAAACCACCTTCTTCACCACCAGAACTTCCAAGCTTCTCATCCTCAAAACCTTTCCTCCTACCATGGCAATCGTTCATCCTCCACTCTATGAGATTTCCTAGCCTCAATCTTCACATGTGATAGAGAGCGAGTGAATTTCAGGGGCCATCATGGTGTCTTCTACTCTAGTACGATCGAAGTCTACTCCGCCTTGTTGCAGCCTCAAAGCTTCTCGATCTTCGAGCTGGTGACCTCATGTACATCAAGAGAAGATCGGAGTTGCAAGAACTCCATCCTATATGTCTGTTTCATCTTCTAGTTCGTTAATGTGATTCAACTTCTTCTTCAAATCAGTACATGTAAAAATTCTGATCTTAGTTCTGCTGATTTCCTTTTTATCTTGACTCACTTTAAGGTCAATTCGCTCTTCTTATATGGTTATTATCATCACGATCTTCATGCTTTCATGCACATCTTCTAGTGGACCTCCTCCATTTCTTCATCTTCATGACCACTCAATCCATTCCCTCTTCTTGCACAGAAGAAGGACCCAAGTAGGGTATAGTTCTTTCACACGATCCAACCCCCCATTCCGACCCATAAGTATCACAAAAGTTTTTTCTATTCTTGGGCTTTGCTTTCCTAACGTCTGCAGGAGACAAGGGACTTTGAAAAAGCAGAATTTGTGTAGATCTCTGATCTCAACTTTGCCCGTCGGATCCACTTCTTCGACAGAGCCTTCCAGGATATATCTGACTTCAACACGTCTTCTTCTTCGCCATCATCTGAGGGAGATCTAATGACCTTCAGATCAAGAGGAGATGCAAGGAGGAGGATGTTAGTGTCCACCGAGCTCCGCTCGTCCTCCAACGCCTGCAGAGGAGAGGGAAGAACAAGTGAAGCAGTAGCTATTCAATCAGGTTGTTGCGATTTGATCCTATGATCATCATTCGTTCCAAGCCTCCACCTGAGGCAACACTTCAAGCCTTCAGATTAGATCCAACCAGACCTACATCAAACCACCTGCAAGCAATGCATGGCCCAAGCTAGGCAACCCGAGCCTCGGTCTGATCACGTGCAATGCATGTGACTTTGGAGAAATAATAGAGAAGCCTAAAAATTATTGAAAATTACATATAAGTCACTGCCTTCTAAAAATATTGCATAAATACACCAGTGGGTTTCTGTTCATTCTAATCCATCTTGGACTTAACTGTAATAAAATAAATATGTTTTTAGCATTTATGCCCCTGAAGTGTTTTGTCAATAACTTGTAGACCATTGATCTAATTATAATAAAATTGGTGTCGTTCGAAAGCTTGTTTCATCCTCTTAAATTTAGTGCATTTAAATCATGGTTTTGATCTATATTTCATGCATTGAATTTTAGAGAATTAATTTTTACTATTCAGCCTTCATATTGAATTACAATGAAGTACAAATAGGTTGAAGCTGCTTTCCTTTTGTCACTGATCTCTCACTAATTAAATCATTAATTTCACAAGTATTAAATTGATTAAATCATGAGCATACCTTATTGTTGTATTTTCTTGTTTGTATATATATTACTGTTTGTCATCCTAAACATATGGATAAAAATGGTGTTGGAAAAATATGCATTTTATGTGTTCTTTGCATTATGCTTAACCTAGAATCTAAGGAATTACTTAAATAATTCATTGACCACTAAGTTTAATTAAATAGTTGACGTGTCCATGTGTTCCAACCTAGACTTACCCAAGTATAAACTAAAGTCGAGAACTCTTCAAGGAGATCTTCTCGCATATCTATTGATTATCGATTGGCCCGTGCTACAACGAGAGCATATTAATATTACGGATTGATGAATCATTAGATGGCATCATTACCAGGGATGAGGCACATTATTTGATTATATTTCGTGTTTATTGATTACTTTTGTGATTTTTAGAGCTTCTTAATTTAGTTCTTGTTGTGTTGTTCATTATTTTTGTCTTATTTTTATTTTCAATTATTTGTAGTTATTTTTATTTGGTAAATTATTCTAAGATTATTTTTGACATTTTTATTATTTTATGGTAGGGATTGTGGAGTCGACGATGCTTGGAGGACCGTGAAGGCGAGGAGCTTAGAGCTTCAGCTAAAGAGATTGTAGAGCAATTCTCCTCAAAATATTTTTAGTTAAATTAAATAGCATTTTTTGTGTACTTTATTGTTTAGTATTTTTTGTGTAATTTGTTAGTTAATTAATGTGAAACTAACTGCCTTATTTATAGTGGTTCTCAATTGAGTTCCCACATATGTAAAAAAGGATTCTTTTATTTTTATTATTTGTGTGGTTGTGTCGAGAGTGATTCTCAACTTGAGTGATGGTCTAGGTCAAGGCACTACACTCCAAATAGAAATATTTGAAGTCCTCATTGCTTGATCTATTATATAACTTTTGACACACCATTTTATCTCATCACAATTGCAAAAATCTTTGGAGATTCATTGAGATGTATGTTAATTACATTCTATCTAGCCTAATTTAATTGAATTCTTAATCGTTAATAGAATTCATGATTTAGGTGCGACTTTTCTTGACTTGCATCATATAGTGTAAAATTTATAATTTCATTCTTGCATCCACATAGAGAATGTTGGGAATCACTATAAGTATTCCTAAACGACTGCATTCATCGTCTTTTTTCGACTGCATTCCCTTTTTCATTTTCTCACTCGATTTTTGCCAATCTAGGGAAAAGGGACTATAAGTTAGACAATTTTTGTGGTCACCTCAATTCAATTGATAACCAACAATAAAATTTGGATTGAATTGATGCTAGTTGACCTAAAGAATTGGAATAAAATCAGCCATGTATTACGGGCAGAAAAACCCTCACTGTATACAAGTACATACCACCAGACAGAGTGGGTAAGGACGTATCCCTAAGGTTGGAGCCCAAAGCCCTGGACTTCCATCCTAAATCTCGAGGTTTGACTCTTACGGATTTTGGAACCTACAAGTGGTTGCCTCTGACCTTAGAAATACGTTTTGATTGCATGCGCCTTAATTTGGAGTTAAGATGCAAAAGATATGGGTCTGAGAAGTTTGGATTTTGGCTTTTTATTTTTGAATGTAGAATGTACAATTGGTATTATTTTTGTGTGAAATCAATTTTATATTTTTCTATATATTTTTATCTACAACTTTCATGTACAAAAATGTATTATTGAAAAATAAATGAATAGGAATTTTATTGTGTTTTTGACCCTTATCTCCCCCCAATTTATTACTTGTCAACCAAATCAATTATTGACTTGGTCTCAGTGTTTAGGGTCATAAAATACCTTTGGTATTTTATTTTCTTTCCTTTTCTTTTCTTTATTCTTTTATTTTGGCATTAATTATAACATTTTATACAATATATACAATAAATAATGAATGTTACTTTAGGCAAAATAATGATATTTACATGCATTTAGCTAGGGTTGAAAGGACAAAATGAAAGCATAAAGGTGATGAAATGAAGATTCATCACCCCCTTATACTTGCCTTTGCTAATCCCTAGCAAACATTTATGCCTATAAGTGAAAAAATTAAAAATAAAGAAAAGAAAAAGAAAGAACTTGGATTGATTTTAATTCTTAAACTTGTCTCATAAAATCAAAGTTTGGATCTTAAATTGGACCTTTGGATTTTAGGTATGATCGGAACCTTATTGGGAAACAGATTTTAAAATACAACATCCTCTAAGACCCAGAAAACTCTGCTCAAGTCTCCTCAATAGCCATGTCAGAATAAATCAACTCACATAAACCGTTACGACCATGAATCTATCTTGAATAGTTTGTGTAATATGTAGCTCTCCTCGGTTGAAGCAGTTTAAGTCAATCTTCTACGACATGGTGATCCTAATTCTCCAATCCAACAACTCTTTCCTCGAGAAGAGGGGTATTCTTTTCTAAGTTCAAGAACAACCAGTTTAAGAAGAGGAGTTGGCGAATAAAATGGACGGTAGCTAGTGTAGCTACCTATCCTAGGATGCTTGATCAGTGTAGTCAAGTCAACCAACTAGAGGCTCACATGAATATGACTTTGAAGCTCAATCTTGCTTATTTGACTATACAAATGTATACATACTCTTGCAAGCATTTTATTCTCATTTAGGCATGTCCACTTTTTGGGAGTTTTTATTATATTTTTTGAATACTATATACAATAGCATTTACATATGGACTTTTCCTCTTGAGCTAATAGATTGTCCCTCTTTTGAAGCTTTATTGAAATCCACAACTTCTATCTTTGGACCTTATCGCCATTGGATCAGGTTGGGGTACAATGGCCACATATATATGACTTCCGATGTTTCCACTGGCTTGTGCTCATGCCGGCAAATCCAGCGCTCTACCACTTCAACTGCGGTGAGCAAAGTGTAAGGTGCAGTTGTGCAAGCTAGGTCATAATCAATAAGATTTATGTGTGTGTTCCAAAATATTCTACTTGGGCATTCAAGACGACGTTGAACCAAGTCTTGTGGCCTCAAAGAATTAAGTCTAGCAGACTTGAAGTGCCCCACTTACACTTCCTATAAGGACCATGTGATTAAGTAGATTTAAGGTCCAACCAAGCTTCAATCGTCGGATTTTACTTAGACTTGTTCAATTGTAAATTTCGATCTGAAAATTACAAATGTTATGTACATCGTAAGAAAAATATTTTTGTGATGCACTGATTTCGAAATTTTTATGGATTTTCAAAAAGGATTCGCAAATTTTTATGAAATTTTTTAAAAGATTTTGCAAAAAGATTTTGGGATTTTATTTTGCAAATTTTTTGGTATTTTTTAAAAATAAAAATTTTTGGAAAAAAGGGATATTTGCATATATTTACACGGAAGTGCATCTTGATATTTACAAGATTTTAGACTAAGGAATTTACAGGTTTGTGGGTAAGAGATTTTTATTTTCTTGGATCATGTACATAGTTCTCAAAATATTTTGAAATGATTTTTGTAGACATTTTGAAAATTTTATTTTACAAATAATAATATGATAAATAATATTTACAAAAATTTGAAAATCATTTTGCAAAGATTTTTCAAACAGTATGTATAGATTTTTCATACTATTTTTGCAGCCATTTTCCAAATATTTACAATTAGATTTTCAAAATATTTTATGTAAAATAAAGAAAGAAATTTTTACAACCAAAATATTTTTACAAAGTTGAAAATATTTTCTAAATATCTTTCAAAAGATTTTTCACAAATATTTTCAAACCATTTTTCCAACATTTTGCAAAACATTGTTACCTGATATATTAATCAGTAAATACAAAGAATTTTATTGAATTATGCGAGTATGTTCTTTACAATTAATGTATTGTATTTTTGCCATACTTATTGAAAATACGAGCGTAGGAGTTATGGATAAAGTATATACAACATATATATGTCTCCCTCTACTTATCTTGAGCTATGTCATCATAGATCAAAGAGAAAAGAGAAGGCATAACTTGTACTAAGTACAAAAGAGCCTATACTACAAAGACTAAAGAATAAAGAATCAGGGAATGAGAAGTCAACCGTCCCCCCATACTTAGGATGAGGTAATCCTTGGTATAGCAGGTTGTATCTACATTTAGGGAGGGTCAAGGGTGGGAATGAATAGATCACAACTCAGTCTGTCTCCCCCTATACTCAGGGTAAGATATCCCTAAGTATAGCAGAGAAAATCAACAGGAGAGGAGACAAGAAAAGGGACCAAGAAAAATCGATAAAAAGAAAATATGTTTAGTGAATATACACATCACTCCCCCTATACTTAGGATAAGATATCCCTAAGTATGGGCAACAACATGAGTGATAAAATAGAACAAACATGAACATATGTTGGTTGCACCCCCTTATACTTAGGACAAAGTACGTCCTATGTATAGACACAAAGATATACCGAATGACCTGGGGTGCAAATCAATAAACGGAAGAAGGAAGGAATGAAAAGACAAAACATATATATATATAATCAGTAAAGAAAGGTGAAGTGTATGACGGTATCTTACAATCGAATATCGTACTCTTATCACTGTCTCCCTATGAGAACGATTACATAATAAAAAAAGAACAAGACTCGTATATGCAATCATTTGGGTCTCTGCTACCGGGAAAATAGATCAAAAATAAGATAGGTTCCAGTAGCGGGAAGTAGAACATATGCTCATAATAGTAGCATGAAAAAACAAAGCTGATATCGTAAGATGTGGAGGAGGAAGAACTAGCGCAGATTCCTCCATGTCGCTCATAGTCTTGATAAGATACGAAAAATGAAGAATGAGAGACTCTCTATGCAGCTCGATATCCAGCGGACATAAGGTTGAAAGATCAAGAACAAACCAAATATCACAAGGCATGGGTCAACCTTGCGAGGTCATCAAGGTGAGCAAACTCCGATGAGTTCGAGATCGCAATGAACTCAGAAGACTCAGCTTCCTGTTCCACTAGATTGGAGACACCAGAAGTGAAACCAAGTATCAATTAACTAACATATCCTACCACATATAACCCTCGAGAAGTGATACATACTAAGAAATGAATAATCAGAACAGAACTCATCATTGTGAGGGGTCATCAAGTAGAGAAGTCTCAAAGGAGTAAGACCCATCAGGCGGATTAGAAGAAGCAGTCTCAGTAGGAGACAGATAGGCTACCCAGCATAAGAAAACAAAAGTCAAGAAAATGTCACAATCTCTCGCAGATAACCCTCAAAGAGTGTTGTGAACTAGGCAAGGAATAATCAGAAGAATGTGGCTCATCCGTGCGAGGACCGTCAAGGACAGAAGACTCAAAGGAGTCTATACAACTAGTACAATCGGTCTCGTGCTCCAACAGATCGAACACACAACCTAATAGTGAGATCAAAAGCTCATATTAGACGACTCAGCTTCGTGCTCCACCAGAATGGACGAGCAAGTAGTGAGTGAAAGCGATGGTAACACATTTATTTGAACCATCATTTTGCATCCAATTTTAATTCCAAAAATTCCATGTTGTAGAATAAGTTATTCTCTATTGTGTGTCTATCTAATGGTATTTTTGTTAGCTATGCTTAATTTGATTTAATTAATATTGTGAAAATTAACATATTTTACCCACTGAGTGTTATTTAATTCGTATTAAATTATTCGATGCTCCAAAATCGTTCCTTCATTCTTTCATTCTTTATTCGTCGTTGTAGTATAGAATCTTCAATACTTAGTACGAGTTATGTCTTCTCTTTTTCTCTCTGATATATATGAGGACGAAGCTCGAGCTAAGTATAGGGGGTCATATATACTCCGTATATACTTTAGCCATAATTCGTACTTTTGTATTTTTAATAATATGGCTAAACAATAAAAAATAATACACACAAATACCCAATTCATTGTATTTACTTATTAATAAATCAGGTTAGAAATATTTTTTACAAAGTCTTTGAAAAATATTTTGAAAAACCTTTTGAAAAATCTTTTGGAAACTATTTAAAAAATGTTTTGTTAAGTATCTTCAACCTTTTTAAAAATATTTTATTTGTAAAAATTTCTTTCTTTATTTAAAATAAAATATTTGAAAAACTATTTAGCTATTGGAGGAGTAGTTTAGGATCGTTCGGAGATGCTTGGAGGCTTGTAGCTCAAGATGTGGTCAGAGCTCCATCGCGTGAAGCCTCCCAGCCAGCCGCAGCTTGGTTGAGGCCAAGACCCATTCGACCACATTCACCTAGAGCTTCTGAGCTCAATGGTAGTTTCGGGTATCGATCATATCCTCTATTTTTCCCAGTCCATTTCACTTTTCTATTTCTCCTATGCCGTACATTTTCGTGCTCCGACTATCCGGTCAGAGCCTCATCCCGATCATCCATTCACACAGATCGCTTCCTCACCTCGCCTCACACCTTCCTACGTAGCCTACCACCTTGAATCCCGCTCGCTAGAGCAGGATTAGGTCGAGTCTTCACATTCCACCTTTGCCGGAGACCCAAAATCCTGCCTCCTGTCGCTTCTCTTTATGTCCTAAACAATAATTCCGACTGAAGGCTTGCCCTTGAGTCCGACTACCCTTTGTAGGCACTAATGCGTGCTTGGAGAGCACTTTGGACCTTCATCTGCTGTGATAGAGCAACTCCAGGAGGTCCTCCGCGGATAGTCCTCAAAGAGTAATGCCAACTAAGTCAATGATATCAGGGAGACGTCAGCATCTAAAATCAGGTCTGCAAAATAATCAATCAATCATCAACAAAAGGGCACAAGACTATGGGAGGGACAAAGATCATCAAGTCAATCACAATGCAATCCCTCAAATAATTAGATCAGCTGAAATGATTCAAGATATCAGATGGAGGTTCTCTAAGTTCCTAAAGGGGATAGGAAAGGTAGTAGACGGAGGTTAGATCAGTCAAGAGGATGATTGAAACCAAGCGGGTTCCAAGCACCGCCACTTTGAAGCACATAAAGAGATAGCACATAAAACGTCTGAATCATGATGGACTAAACTGAATCAAAGATCATATAGTCATAGCTCATGGTATCATCATCAAACCACCGGGAATAAATTGCATCCACAGTCCAGTGTAAGAGATCAAAAATACTCAAAAGGACATCACACCTATAATTGTGCCACAATGGTATCCTCAAGAATATCTATGCACAGATCAGATCCATGTCCACCAAACAAAGCACTATCATTCAGCCATAATCACATCTGCTTGGCTTACTTAGATAATGAATGCAATTCAAAACCTCAATGCGGGCCTTACAACACAAATCTATCGGGTGAAAGAAGAGATGACATGAAAGGGAACGAGGATGCCATGTGAGATCGGGAAGAACAAAGACAAAGTTGTGGTCCAAGAAGAGAGTCTTCTTGAACCGGACCACAGATCTAGTGATATGGTGAGAAGAAAGCCACATGATCCGGCTGCTAAAGTGAAGGTCAAACCTGATATCATGACACCGATAAAAAGAAAAAGGACTCAAGAAACGAAAAGAAGAAAAGACTCGGACACTAATAACGCAAAGAGAAGATGAACGCAAATCGATCCAAAGTCACAAATAATGTACAAAACAAACTCCATTTTCACCTACTCAACATAGTGAAGACCAAAGATAACATCCGTTTTATATTTTCAATTTTAAAGTTAGGTGACTATCAATCAATTATACAAGCTCACAGGTGTAGTCTCCTCTAGTGACAATGCCCAAGCTGGTGAACCACACCTTTTTGAACACAAATCACTCCATCTATGGTCGGAAGCAAGTGCTTGCAGCAAGTAACACGGCCCAAGAGCTGACCCAAGTGCTTAGGGCACAAGTCCAAGGTTGGGGGCTCTATTCCTTAAGTGTGCATGCCTTACTCAGTCAGAATACAACCTGCATCCAATGTGGGAGTTGCTCTTCCCAAAATAATGAATCCATTACGTTTATTTTAAAAGTTAAGCAGACTTAGCAGTTCCAATTTTATTTTAGTTTATCATTTTTTTGGTATTTTTCAATGGAATCGCCTAATAAGTTTCCAATTCTATTACCAACCTAGTTGGTCAAAATCAAAGGGAGAAGGTCGGAAAAGCAATGTAAGTCAGGAATTGATGAGTCGTGCATAGTCAGGATACTTAAAGTGCTTCCCATCTCTCTCGATGCGGGATGCATAACAGAATTGAAAACTATCCTATATGAAATACAAGCCGATGAAATCGCCCTAGAATAGTAATTGCTATTAACATGAAGCACCAGATGCTAACTGTCTAGATATGAAACCTAAAGTCCAATCTTGGAGACTACTCGGTGCCTACAACAAGTGGGTCCTGCAAGCATTGTGTGGATCCTCTCACGGCACACAGTCTCAAGTCTAAATAATCAACAATTAGATTGACTAAGTCCAAGCATGAATCTATAGGTACGTGCAATTATAATTAAGGCTTTGGACCTAAAATACCTAATAAGTAAATCCTAATGCTATGGCTTAATCACACAACACAAATAAAAAGAAAGACAAAAAACTCAAAATGCGTGGAACAAAATAAAGGAAGGTGTGAAATCTCGAAAAAGTTGATGAGGCCCTCGGATGAATAATCACCCGGGCAATGGACCTCGTGAAGTGGAAGTGTCTTGATATCCTAATTATTACAAATAAATTTATCTCTCTCTCTCACTTAAATAACAAAATAAAGTAAAATAAATGAAAAATGGCATTGTCTTCAAAATTTCTCCAAATCTCATCTTGATGCTCTCTCTTATCTTACTTTGTGTAGAAAAGTCGACTCCGCTTCATGGTGGGTGCGTAAACCTCCTAGGAGCGCCTCCCTCGATCTGTGGTCCCTCGCAACAAATTCAAACAAGGAAGAGGGTTAGACAATCAGCAAAAATATTAAATAAAATGACAAATAAAGAAATAAAGAAACATAGGAGGTGATGAATCCATGTTGCATCATCTTTATTCTATCATTTTGGCCTTAAAAATCCTAGTAAATGCATGTAAATACTGTTAATTCATGCATTTTTGCATTCATGCATATTTGTGTAAAAAGTGTATAAAATATAGTTTTTAACGCTAAAATTATAGAATAAAGAAAATAAAAGAAAAAGAATAAAAGATTGTCAATATTTTATGACCTGAAACCCCGAGACCTAGGCATCTCGATGAGTAGGTCGACAAGGAATAAAGTAGGGGGAGACAAGGGCCAGAATATAATAAAATTCCCTTTCATTTTATCATTCTTTATTCATTTTAGGACCTATTTTTGGTTCCACTTTTTATACTTCAAATAAAGAAACCTTGTACATGAAAGTTGTAGATCATTAAATAAATAAAAATATAAAATTGATTTCACTCAAAAATATTATACAGATAAAAAGTTATGATCTGAATAAGATTCCAGGATCCCAACTTCCCAGACCTGTATCTCGCAAATAAAAACTCGAAACGCGTCAAACTCATCTTTAATTGTATATAATTTTCAATAAGCTATTTAGTAAAAGTGGTTTCGCATTTTGCGGAGATACAGTTTGAAAGTTGAGTTTTGGACCCCTATTGTATACTTGTACAAATTAAAATATTCATTATATTTATTATCCTTCATTTTTATAATTTATATTTTTATAATTTTGTAAATATTTTATAATATAGGTATATATTAAAATCAGAATTAAAATACAAAGAAAACACAAAAATAAAATACATGTATATAATACATAGGTATAATACCAATACACATACCTATATAATTAACACTTATATTTTATTAAGTGTACAAAACACTTCATAAAAATAAAATAAAAATATATTTCAGTGTACAAAAATATTCTATAAATTTATAAAATAATAAATAAAATTAATAAAATTAATTATATAAAATAAAAATACTAAAATATATAGATATGTATACCTATAAAGGCTATAAATGGCAACTTATATTTCTATACCTCATAAAAATAAATAAAAATCATAATAAAATAATTTATAAAATAATAAACATTTTTTATTTAGTAATCGAAAATTAATAAATTCATTTTCTATTTTTAATTTAATTTACAAGCTTTTTCCCCAGACTTTTTTTTGTTGGTCCACGTGGACCAACCAGGAGGCGGCAAGAGTTGACCTCTGTTCAACTCTCTGACCAACGTCTGGGCTGCGTCAGACCTACGTTTGTAGCCATCTTTGACCTTTTTTTCGAGGGAACTCCTTGCATCCTTTCGTGATAGTCTCTTCACGACTTTTGTTCACCACTTATCAAGGAATCATGCCATGGGTTTCCTTGGGCCAAGCATCATTGATTCGCAAAGATACACCTCAATCTTTGGGTCGCATTCACCACTTCATCAACTCTTCAAATAGGACCCCCCAACTTCCCTTCCTCTTTTGATCACTCTTCCTCCACTCTAACTTCCTCCTAGATCGTCGAACCTCTTCCTGGTGACAACAGGAGGCGTTCCCACGCATCGGAGAGGTCGGAGAGGTGTCGAATCGAGCGCATCCCTTCGCCGAAGGTCACGCCGGAGCTTGCCTCCAGTGCCACCTTGGTGAGGTCCCTTCCTCCCTTGTTCTGTTGTCTACTTAGCTTTTAGATTAGCTTGAAAACTCCGTCGCGTTTCGCAGTTCATTATCCCGTTCTTAATCATCACCAAATCCCTCGGATTTTGCATTCGCCGGCATCGAGTTTCGCCGGTCGATGTCGAATCATTTCATGACATCATTCGATCCTTTTCAACCCTCCACGGAGTCGAGGCATTTTGCCCCCTACACCTTCACGCTTTTCCTGCAGGTCTGAAGCTCAACCATGCATCTGGGGCTGATTTTGTGCCTCCCAGAGGTACCTGGAGCCACCGTGCTCCGTCATCGCCGCTGGTGAGCTCCGGTCTTCGCCGGAGTGTTTTAAAGACTCCAGTCAATAGAGGATCCTTACAGGGATGAGTTGGACCATTTTGGAGCTCCATCTCATGCCGGAGGAGGTAGAGCGAGGTCGGGGAAGCTCATCGGACGAAGCCTTCTTCCCTGTTCTTCCTCTCGTGTTCCCGACCGTCAGATCGAGGCTGATCTCCAGGATGAGCAGCATCCGTCCGAACATGTGCAGCCTCAACCGTTGATGCCCATCTGAAGATCTAATCAGGGCTGTTCGCGTGAAGGGGTACGGGTCCACGGATCGACGCCACGTGTCAAGTGGGAGAACTCCCACCGTCCGATCGAGATAGTTGGGTATTTTGCATTCTCTACCCCAGCATTTTGTATATTTAATATTAGGACTTAAAACTTTCAGTTTCCATTCAAACTTTTGTGATATTTGCAATCAAGCCCCCATAGTTTGTGATAATTATAGTTAGGTCCCCGCCAGACACGTGCGCATTACGTGTAGGCCTGGGCATTTTGCAGAGATAACCTTACAACTTTGGCTATTTCGATTTCGCCCAGGAACATTTTGTAACGTTGTATTATTTTTGGAAAAATTGCATTCAAGCCCTCGGATTTTTGGTTAATTACAGATAGGTCCTTGCTAGTCACATGCCTTGCGGACGTGGCTTTGGAAATTTTGTGCCTGTACCCTAGGATGTTTAGCTATTTGTGATTGGTCCTGGAACTTATTTAATTAGTTGTAATTTTTTTGGAAAAATTTCGTCTGGACCCTGGTCTTTCTGGATATTTACGTAAATGCCCCTGTAGTATTGATTTTTCTTTTTGTTGTTTTCATTTATTTCATGCACCTCTAAAATCGTAAAAAATTCACAAAAATTAGTCTAAGCTCCTGTTGCATCCTAGTTTCAGGGCATAATTTTCTTTTGCATTCTTTATTGCATTTTATATTTATAAAAATTTAAAAACATGCATTTTCGTTATTGTCTGCCTTAGAAAATACGAAAAAATATTAACACACCTTTAAAAATTCTAAAAAATTTATTTTTTATATGTTTCTGTGTCTTTTAACTCCTATCCAAAAATCACTAAAAATTACAAAAGAAAACCCATAAAAATATAAAAAACACAAAAATCTTCATACAAATCCTAAAAATTCCAGAAAAATCCTAAAAATATATTTTTGGTCTCTAAATTTTCTCTGATTTATTATCTTTCAATTAAAATTAGTTTGAGGATTTTTGAACTCTGATTATTATTTTTCATCCTCAATTTAGTTTCAGCCAGCAACTTGTTCACTATTTTCTAGTCTTTTTGCCTTTAAAATACCAAAAAAATTAGAAAAAATATAGAAAAATCACAAAAACACTAGAAAAATATAAAAATAACAAAATATTTTATTTCCTATATTTTAAGTGTTTTTTCCATTTTTATCTCCCTCTTATCTCTCGAGTATTATATATTCTAAATAGCTTTATATCTTATTTCCAAAAGGAAATATAAAAATATAAAATATAGAAAGGAAATATAAAATTAGAAAATTTAAAAATAAAAATACAAAAATATAAAAGTAAAAATAAAAATAAAAAACTTAAAAATTAAAAACCCACAAAAAAGTCCGAATTGGCTAAGTAGTTCACAAGGCATAGGGCATTTGACTTTCACTCAGACTACTACTTTACTCCTTTGATTCCTGTGTTCGACCCATGCTTGCTTGCCACTATACATTCTTAGTAGGGTATAATAAATTTTGATCTTTGCTCTTGATTGCCTAATTGATTGTGTGGGTTGATTGTTGATAAACGTGAAGGCTTGAGTTGTTGCCTCAGCGACAATGAGTTTGATCTGTCAGACCATTACTTAGCGACTCCTGCTTTGTCGTTTTTCAGGAGGATAAGAGAGAATAAACAAAGAAATGCAATCTATGCAGCAATCCTCCCCGACAACGGTGTCATTTATTTAGTCCTCATTTAGCGAGGGTCTAAAATAATATCCTCATGGAGGGCGAAGATATATTGTCGTTGAGGCGATCGCTCACTAAATCCGAACTAAAACAACAAGTACCCATAATATATGAATAATCAATGAATAACAAAAATATGAGTTACAATTTATTTTAACTCTTAAAAAACATGTGTATAATGTGTAAGCATGTAGAAGTAGAATCACAGAGAGCAAACATGATAGATTATTAAATAAAGAGTAAAAATTTGTCCTTTCCTCTTGTCTTTTTTTGTATTTTTGTGTGGGTTATAATTATTTTTTTATTTTTATATATTATTTTTTTCTTTTAATTTTATAAATGTTATTTCCTTTTATATTTTCGAATTTTTTATTTCTATTTCTTTTTAATATAATTAATAAAGGAATTTATAACTATATATAAGTAATATGTATAATATAAGGAATAAATATATATATGATATAGAGAAAACATAGGAAAACCAGAAAATACAAATACAATTAAGTACAATCCTTTCAATTTTTAGGTTTTCAAAATATTTATAATGTATTAATAATAATTGTAATAATTATAGACAATATATAAGTATATAAAGGTATATAATATAATATGGAGTATCATAATTATGAATATAGCTAAAAATAATCAAAATTTTCAAAATAAAATGTTTTGCGTTTTTGTATTTTTCTATTGTTTTTCTAACTTTTCAAGGATTTTTGCGAATTTTTATGTATTTTCCAATTCAAAAATATTCCACATCGGGTATTAATTAAATACTATTATTGATTAAAGGTTTTAAAAATACTAAACGAGTCCAAAATTACTTAAACTCTTTTAACATATAAAATATAATATAAATAAAATTAGAGATAAAAATAAATATTTTTGGATTTTTTGAAGATTTTTATATTTTTTATGGTATTTTGGAGTTTTAAATTTATTATCATTTTCTTTTTGTATTTTTGGGGAATTTTAATCTGAAGATATAAGGTACTAAAATAGTATTATTTTTTTGGATTTTTTTAAAAATATTTTATAATTTTTAGGTGTTTTCTAAGTCAAATAGAGGGAAAAAGGTGCTCTTTTTTATTTTTAATGGATAGGGAATGTGCATAAAATCCAAAACAAAATACATATCTTGAAAAAGCATGCATCCAGATACTTATCCTATTTTTGCATAATTTTTGTAACATGAATGAAATTTATAAACGGAGAATAAACACGAAAATAAATGAACTAGTAGGAGCATATTTGCAATTAACATTAAATGCATGGGTAAATATGCAAATTTCTCACAAATTTATATCTAAATTAATCATAAACTAAACATTAATTACAAAAAGCACAATGTTATAAATGCAAAAGTCCCAACTCATGTGGGACGACACGTGAGCTGAGATAGACTGGCCCCAAATATAATATCACTAAATCTAGGGGCTCGCCTGCAAAATTTATAAAATATTTACAACAACATATGAAATATTAAATATAAAATAATAAAATACAAAAATGTGGGCATTACATAATAAAAATTTATCGTCAATGTGCGCTGGATCGTGTTCTGCGCGCTTCACTTGACACGCATCATTTCTTTAATGCATGATGGCGGTTGGCATATTTGAGGCTCTTATTAGATCTCGGATGAGATTCGACAGTGGAAGTTCCTCAAAATCCGATGGTAGCTGCTATCTTTGGGCTTGGTTGTTGATCGAATGGCTAAAAAGATCCCTGGAAGGACAGGCATGAAGATGCAACCTGGGCACGCTCAATCAGCTCTATCTTCCTCCTCCGGTCACCAAAAGCATTGTTGAGATGCTCGAGAGCAAGTTGGAGGTACTCCGCATCAGGAGGTAGCCACAAAAGTGTCAGGGATCCATAGAGAGAGGCTTAGAGCTTAACATCGCCTGGAGAAATTCAAGAACTTCAAACGGAGCTCAGATGCCCCCTTCAAAAACTGGCAATGCAAAAATGATCGATCCTGGCTTTTATTCCGATGCGATTGATGTAGAAAATGGAGGGGGAGGAGAGATCCGACGAGCAACGGTAGAGGGTCTCGATTCCTCGATCCACGATGAATCGAGGTTGGATGGGTGATCTCGAAGGTGGAGAAAGGAAGGGGTAAGTTAATGAGGTGATGGTGAGTGTCAGAACAAGGAGAAACTATGAGGAACGGTGGTCAGAGCTCTAGAGCTCCAACGAGGCTAAATCGACTTAAACTAAGCTAAAATAACAATTAAAATGCAAAATAAAAATGTAGAATCGAATACAAGAACTAAACCTACATACGAATGAGTAAAAGGTGCAACTCATATCTAGAAAAGACCATGGAGCAGAGGCAGTCGGAGCGTCACCTTGGGTACACCTCTCCTCCTCCTACACCCGCTCCATAGCCTCAGGGGACCACCTGTTGTCACCAAGATACTCTCTTGGTTGAGGGTAGAGGGAATCAAGGATTGAAAAGGGAACAAAATTCAAAAATGGGAAGAGGGTGTGCTATATATAGGATGGTGAAGTGTGAACATCGATGGACGATGGCTTGCGAAGGAGGATGGAAGGATGATGGGAGAAGGGTCGGCGAGTTCCAGGGAGATGCCAGGAGGATTTTTTGCGAAGAGGGTGGGGCGATTCGATGAGAATCAAGCAGGAAGAAAATGGGGGATTCGACACCTCTGATGAGTCAAAGGTTTCAAGGAGTCAGTTGGCCGCCGTCAACAATCGACGTGATATGGTTGGTCCACGTAGACCAACTAGATAATTTCAAGGCATAAATGCCCTATGTAATGACTAATAAATAATAAAAGAGTTAATTATTTTTAGGTTATCAAATAAAAAAATGTTTGTTATTATATGTAATTATTAATTACTATTTTTATTTATTTTTATGAATTAATTTATTATGAGTTAATGTTTAAAGTATAACTATAGGTATATTTACCTATATACTGCATATTTTATTTTTATTTTGTATCTTATTATTTTATATACATATTTTATATATTTATAACTTTTTTAAATACACTTAAAAATATTTTATTGTGTTCTTCTGAAGTTATTTGTATACTGGAATAAATAGATGTAATTATTCTATAGGTATAAGTATAGGTAATTCATCTATATAGTATTTTCTTTTAGTGTATTTTTTATGATTTTTATTTTATTTTTATATTTTTAATGGACTATACATAACTTTTACAAGAGTATAAAAATATAAAATAAATAAAAGAATAATTTCCCTTTTTATTTATATACAGGTATTAGTATGTACAATTCATTTAAACATGATGTCAGACTTATTTATTTTAGTGGATTTTAATGGTTTAATTTTATTATAATTTTTAACATATAATATAAAGAATATTTACAAAATTATAAAAATATAAAATCATCAAAAATATAAAGAATAAATAAAATGAATATTTTATTTAGGTATGTTGTATAATAAGGGTCCAAAATCTAACTTTTGCATCTTAACTCCAAATTAAGTGAAACTACCTTCACTAAATAGATAATAAAAAGTTACAATTAAGGAGATTTTGATGCATTTTGAGTTCATTGGAAAATCAAGATTTTGGTTTTTTTTACTCTATGTATAGAATGTACAATTGGTATTATTATTGTGTGAAATCAATTGTGTAATTTTCTATATATTTTTATCTATGTAAAAAGTTTCTTTATTTGATAATAAAATAGGTCTCAAAATGTATCATTGCATAATAAATGAATAGGAATATTATTTTGTTTTTGACCCTTATCTCTACCTACTTTATTCCTTGTCGACCAAATCAATTCTTGACTTGGTCTCGGGGTTTAGGGTCATAAAATACCTTTGGAATTTTATTTATTTTTCTTTTCTTTTCTTTATTTTTTTAGCATTAATTACAGAATTTTTCACAATATTTATACAATAAATAATGAATGTTAATTTAGGAAAAATAATGATCTTTACATGCATTTAGATAGGGTTTAAAGGCAAAATGAAATAATAAAGGTGATGAAATGGAGATTCATCACACCTATAAGTCCTTTTGGGGTGTGATAATGAACCTAATAGCCTAGGAAGATTACTCCATTGATTGAGGGCTTGTAGGACTTCAACTAGGAATTGTAGGAGACTCCATGTGTGCTTGAATAAGATTGTAGTGAACACCAATTCAAAACTGCTAAGATAAATATAAGTTGAACTCTTACGACTTTCACGTGTTGAGTTGGTGAATTTATTCAAAGGGATTTATTTGTATTGCATTGTATGATTTGATTCCATACATTTATGTGCATCGTAGTTACTAGGTTCCTTTTCTTGAATCGAGCATGCTCATATTTTTGTATCCTCCTTGAAATCAAAGATGGATAATTGACCAGATTTTTGTTCAGACTTCACGAACCTTTGTCTGAACCGTCCAAATGTAACATCTTCCAAATATCACATCTTCCAAGGTCCAACAACTTTTTTTCCTTGGACCTTCCCGAATCGGAAATAACCTTTGTTTCTATCTGGTGTATAATGATTCATTCTTAGGGAGCGATTACATCCCAACCGATCCATTTATTTCTTCTCTTCTCACTGAGGAAAACCATTGCCTTGATGAGATCGATTCGATATCAATGTCTTTGTCAAGATCTCATTCCAACCCTCTTTTTGATGAATCTATAGAAGATTCATTCATGATGCCTCCTAAGAGACAAAACGGAGAGGAGGAAGAGCGAGAAGACCCAATGGAAATGGTATTGGCTAGGCTAGAAGCTCCTGAGCAGAATGTGACACTTATGAGAACGCAGATTGGCCAGTTGAATCTGGGAATAGATGCACCAATGGATGTATCTTACAACCTGGGGATTCAAAATGATCAATTGGTTGAGTCCAATTGAACCCGAAGTTGAATACGAGTTGAAGCTGCGGTTCTTGATTTTGTTACCTCACTTCCACAGGATTGCACACAAGGAACCATATGCATTCCTTAGGGACTTTGAATTGCTATGTTCTAACTTAGACATCATTGGGTTAACCAAGACTATATTAGGCTCAAAGTCCTTTTTTCCTTGAAGGATAAGGCAAATTATTGGATTAAGAACCTAAAGGTAGTTGTAACTACCTATGTTTGGATCAAGGCTCTCTTCTTGAAGAAGTTCTACCCTTTGAGTAGAACTAACTTGATGTGTTCCCGCATCACGAGTTTCTCCCAACTAGCCAATGAAGCTTTCTGTGATACATGGGAGAGATTCAAAGATCTCTTGCAGAAGTGTCTTGTAACGCCCCGCCTCGATGGTAGCGCATCTCAACACCCATCCGCAAGATTACCCAACAGCAGTTATAAACAACATGCATGATATGCCATTAATATAAATAAAAGGCATATAGAAAATTTTAAAACTTCCATTGATAACAAAAGTCCACATAAGGATAACACTAAATCCTCATAGTCTCTTTATTACATCATAAATAATTGGAAAGGAAGGAAAACAGAACTACTACAAAACTAGTCCTCAACCTTAACAACATCCTGCAGATGCACCATCAAAAATGTGAGCCTCTGCTACACTTCCTGTTGGATTTCCAAAGAATGTAACTTGTGAGTCAACTAACCAAGTAAGGATAAAATAAATTATAAATTAAGAGATTACAGGTAGGCAACATATATACAGTAAGTGAACAAGTTTAGAAGAGAACATTTTAAAAACATCTAGTAATATACAATCAGATATAGTCTAGGCCTTTAACATTTATGCATTAAAAACCAATTCATTGACATATCTAAATCCATATTTTCATGTATTTATCCCGGACTCGCATGTCAAAGGAGAAGATCTGCACTAGGAATGAAGCTTGCAACACTTCATTCAGAGTGCAGACTAAAACCTTTGCACAAGCGTGATCCTTCAGCTAGTATGGCTAGTAGTACTCTAACACCCGTGAAAGGGAGCATATAGCCCGAAGAGCCGTAACCTGTTAATCGAGTCTGCCGGAGGAGTCTCACTCACTCAAAAACAAGTGCCACAAAATGGATCTGTACGGTGCAATGCATTAAGAGTTAGGCATTAAGAGTTATCACAGCCAGACAACAAAATATATATTTTTTTGGTAACAATAACAAAGGCTTCGATTAATGTAACATCCTAAAAGAACAAGGGGCATCGGCGTAATACTATGGAACTAGATATCATTATAGTAGTTCAGTGGTTTCTTTAATATGGTATATAAGCTCGAGGTTAGGCACCGATTAAAGTGGAATATTATCGATCTCTAAATAGTGACTTCTGGTTGTAAGGAGCATGTGTATGTTAGGATCACTTATCTCTCAGTTTCTGATGGACTAATTCCATCCCTCTCGTACACATCGTTTTATCTATATATAGCAACGAAAACAGTCCATAAGTTTGAGACAAAAAATTAGGCACGTTATATATATAATATGACTTATTTAGTATACCAGTAACGTCATACTTAGGCCATTTCCAAGGCTTTCCTATGAGTAATATCGATACTACTACCATGTCGTTCATGTATTGGTGCCTTGTCATGGTATTTGTCCATATTAGCGTGCCATTACTCATAATACCACTAACTCAATAATATCGTGTAGGTCACTTGCTGGTGGCAAATAATAATATTTGTGGTCAGTTTTAATATCATATAATTCTTAGTGTCATTCAAACAATACATAATATAATGGCCTTCTAAAACTAAGTAATTACTTAACTACATCCAAACTATCTGTAAGATCAAACCAGATTCAACTTATTATTTTTATAGGAGGGTAGTATCGTGGGATATATTTATATATTAAAATTGTTGCAATGATTTACGTGCTCTTTTAATGCATCAGGTCATACATGTTTCAATTCTATATAACATGCCTTATAATAAGATCGTTCTCAAGCGGCCATGCATGTGAAATTGTGAGGAAATGATAGATAAAAGGAATCAAGATGTACCAATAGCAAAAGAAAATCCTGGGGAGGATTCAATTGAACACTCTACCCCAATCAACAATCTCCAAATCATGAGATAAGCAAGAATAAAAGGGAGAAGGTTGTAAATCCGTTACCTATGCTTGTGCACGTCTTTGATCCACGTGTTCGATCGTTCGATCAAGAATACGATGAAAGAGGTGCTTTTTCCTTGTGCTCCTTTTCCAGTTGTCGTGAAGTTACATAGCTTGCACCGTTCTCCCTTTGATTTTCTAGAGAAGGAGAGGGAAAAAGAGATAAGGGAATGACTTGGGGAGGGGGAAAAGGATGGATTAGGGTTTGGAAAGGAGTGAGAATGAGGGAAGATGAAGGGTGGGGGTCTTAATATGGTGTAGGTGTAAAATACTAGTTTTAAAATCCCTAAAATAGCCCTAACCCGTAATTAATTATTCAAATCCCGTAACCATTAAATCTCATCAATACCCATGACCCCTCTTCACTAAAACATGAATATCTCACATATACAAACTCAGAATTATGTGTTTTTGGACTCACTGGAAAGCTTGCGATGAGATGCTTCTTTTGAGTATAATATTTATTATGCTTTAAGACTTTGGAAAAAGCTGAAATTTGCGGGGGTGTTACATGTCCTTTCATGATTTCGATCTATCTGTACCGGTTTAGTTAGTGTTTTGCGATCTTAACCTTGAGGTGCAGGGTTTAGTTAGTGCTTCTTGTGGACGCGGATATACGTAATGTGGTGTGGGCACTGTCTGGAAGGTGTTCGAGAGAATGGATGAGATGAGCCAAGCACAGACCTCTAGTAGAACTCAGATATAGAGTGAGGGCTATAATTGATCCTTTTAACATGGGCATCATAGCAGACAAATTGACAGTTGAAGAGAGGATCAACATAAGAATAGATGAGTGATGAATACTCATTCATCACTCTTTATTCTTATATTTTAGCTACAAAAACCTTTGCAAATACATGTAGATACTTGTAAATACAAATAATTACCAAAAAACATGCATTGTGTAAAAACTAATAATTAACATGTTTTTGTGCAAAAATAAAAGAATAAAGAAACAAAAGAAAAAGAGGGAGATATTTAGAATAAATATTGAGTGACCTAATCCCAAGGGAGGGCTCAGCATGGGCCTGACCGCATAAAAGCCAAGTAGGGAGAGATAAGGAAGCTCATGTGTACATATAACTATAAATATAATAAAAATATTTTCCTCTAAAAATAAAATAAAAAATGGGTTTGTATATATATTTTTAAATACAAAATCAAAATAAAAATAGAAAAATTGAAAAGAAAATTAAAATAATCTTCCTTCTACATAGTCACCATGTACATAAGACCACACATATATTTATTCTACCTTGTAAATAAATAAAATCAAAATTCCATAAAACTTCTATATATTCTATATTTCATGTTGTAAATAAATAAAATAAAAACCATAAATAAAATTAAAATAAAAAGCACGAAAATAAAAACCAAAAAAAGAACATTGTATATATACCATGTATATAAATGTATAAATCTATTTATTTTACCCTTGTAAATAAATAATAAAAATAAAATAAAAATACCTTTTTATTCCTAATTTTATGATATAAATAACTAAAATATAAAATGGGAATACAAATGTATAAAAATAATTAATTAAAAATCAAAAATTAAATATCAGTATTGTATGTATACCTATATATAGCACTATATTGTAAATACCTTATTTTATTTCGAAAAAATAATTAAAAATCACAAAAAAATAGTTTAAAATAAAATAAACATTTTTCATGTTTTAAATTTTTCTTAATTCGATCATTTACTATTTTTAAATAAATGTTCAAATAATTGGTATTTGGAGGACTCTGATTGGTCCACGGGGGATATTGACCCCCAGTCAACTCCCCCCCCCAGGACCACCAGTGTCGGGTTTGTGGTGCCTGACCCGTTTTCTCCAATTTCATCCCGCTCGACCCGATCACCAAATCACCAAACCTCGAGCTCCCATCGTCCCTCCTGCATCCGAGATCCACGCCATCATATCCGCATTGGGATCCGCGCTTCGCAGAACCCTGCCCGACCTTCTCTTCTCGGACCTACACTCGTATAAAGCATCATCTCCGGCCGCAATTTAAGGCATCTTTGGATCATCTCACTCCACCCTAGGACCTCCATAGCCACCGCCTGAGTGACAGCTTGCGTTCGGCCGTGTTGTAGCGAGGAAGGAGGAGTTGGACCATCGATCAGACAGCTTCACGCTGCCGTGCGCCGTCCAGACGTGGTGCTCGAGCCTCGGGCATTGACGGCCCTCGAGGCTAGGACCTGGAGCTTCCCCAGCTCTTCCCCAGTCGACCTCGACCAGTAGGTAGCCTTCTTCCCTTCTCTCTTTAGCTAATTTAGAGTTTCGCCCAAATCACCCCGTCACCGACGAACCCCGATTCCGACCACCCTAGCCTACCTTTCGATCATCGGAGTCGGCCCACACCTTCGCACTCCTTCCACGCACCTTCTTCGCCCATCCATTCACCCCAGTTTGCACAGGAACTGGGAACCGAGCTTCATCGTCGTCGCTCCGCCGGAGCTTGCTCGCCTCGACGCACCGTTCACCTCCGCCACCGCTAACCGAGTCGAGGCACTTTGCCCTCGACCTAGGAGCTTGTTGCCGTGCTTTGCTGGTCAAAGCGAGTCCATCTGAGGGCTCGACGTTCTGGAGCAGCAGTTCAACCTCCGTCGGTGTCACCTGAGCTCTCCGGAGCTCCGTTGCGTCATCGGAGGAGCTCTTTAGACGCGGGAGGCCCAGGCGCATCTTCTCCGATCTTCAGCAGCCTCCGAGGAGCTCTCCTGTACGCGCACGAGCCCGGCGAAACTCGCCGGTGTCGAGTTCATCGATCATCCTCCCCGACCGTCCGATCTCCCTCCAGTTCCAGATCAGGTGCGGACCGTCTGATCAGGGCTAAGAGGAGGCCCAGCAGCCACTGTCGGATCTACATGCAGCCTCCTCTCAGCCCTCCATCCAGCTGAAGGCATTCAGCGCCTCACGACCATCAGATCCAGCACGTGGCATCCATCCGGCGCTCAGCTTAAATAAAGGGTAATTTACCCTTAGGCCCTTATCTTTTTAGTTGTTAATATTTAGTCCTGTAAATACATTTTGTAGTTCTTTTATTTTTGTGAATATTGCATAGAGGACCCTGCTGTTTCCTTGTCTTCCATTTTTACCCCTATAAATGATGGACACGTGCGTCGACACGTGAGTCTTTGGTGAAATTGCATGATTTGCCATGTGTTTTTCGTGTGTTATTGTCTGCATCTTTTAAAATAGGAATGACACTTTGATCCTTCCAGGCCTGAGTCACGTGTATCGTGCGTGGGCCTCAGGGCATTTTACATTTTAGGCCCTCAGTTTTCCAGTTGTGTTCTTCAAAGGGCCTACGACTTTATTTTAATTGCAGATAGGTCCCTATGCACTGTGCCTTTTTGTTTGTTTTTAATAAAATAGCAAAACTCCAAATTTGATGAAAATTGGACACATGGCTCCTGCCATGGTGTAAAATTTTCTCTAATATTTGGAGACATTTTTTACTCTTTTTACTATTTTTAAAAACTCAAAAACACGCAATTTTCTTACTATCCAGTTTTAAAAATCACAAAAAAATATTAAAACAACTTTAAAAATTACAAAAAATTATATCTGGTTTGTTTTGTTGTGATTTTCTGACCAACTTTGGTCATTTTTGGACTTCTAAAAATTACAAAAATTGAAAAACATTGAAAACCCTATAAAAATTCTAATAAATAATTGAAAAATCCAAAAATAATAAATCTAGTGCCTAATTTTTCCTTGTATTCCATACTTTACAGGAAAATTACCTTCAGGTGTTATTAGGGCCATTTTGCATTTTAATTTGGCCCTTGAAACCTGACTGGACAGAGTCTTGCATTTTCAGTCTTGTTCGATTTTCATAAAATTCCCTAAAAATCAGAAAAACACCAAAAATTAACCAAAAACACAGAAAAATATAAAATATATAAAAACATTTTTGTTTGAATTTTTGGGTGAATTTTGAGTAGTTAAATAATTGTGTGAAGTTGATTGTTTTATTCTTTTCTTATTTTCTTAACTAATTTAAAAATCCAAAAAAATATAAAAATACTAAAAATCCACCAAAAATATTTGCCTTTTATTTTTCTTTATTCCTGACTACTTCGTAGGCCGCGAGGCCATCACGTGCTCCTTGAGTTCGACCCTGGTCGCTATACCAGGTTAATCTAATAGCGAGACCGCTATCTTGTGTTTTATCGTGTTTTGATTCTTATTTGGTGGTCTGATCTTTTTCTCGATTGACCGTGCTCGGTGACTTGGGTCACAACGACCCTTGTTTATTATTAGTTTAACCCGATTTGTCAGACGTGTCATCAATGAGTTGGACAACAACTTATCCAAACTACTAAAGCAGTTGGAAAAGCCTTCTGAGAATGTATCCAAGATCGGGATACATATCGTAACTACATCGGATGCTACCATGTATCGTGTTCACAACATTCAAGAGCAGCAGATGTCAGGGCCATTCCAGCCGTGGGTAGAGGACCAGTCTCTTGCCCATTCTTGTCAACAAATGCCACCGTCTGTAGAGATAGTTTTTTAGGAACCTTCCCAAGTGTGGGAGGAAATGGTGTGTGGTAAACTCATGATCATTCCAGGAAGGGGAGTTCAAGGGGACCATTTCTCTTACCCATGTCCCCCTAATTTATACAACACATCATTTACTCTTACACCTCTTCCACGACTACAGAGCATTGGAGCCTATTCTTCTCAGGCATCGAGGCAGTAGCAACAGTCGTACGCCCGCCAACATACGTATCACCAGGGCCAGTAGGGCTCGCATGTGCAGCATCATTCCCAACAGCAATAGTACCATGGCCATTAGGGTCAGTCTTCACGTTCTTATTCCCCTTTCTTCACAGTAGCAACCGTCATCATCCGGTCCCACAGATTTCTAGAGGCAGATTCTTGATGAGTTACATTCCTACCGAAGCGAGATGAACGATTTGCGGGTTGAATTCAACCTTTTATCCCATTAGCACTATGAATAGACTACCCCATCTACATCCATTCTCTCCCAGGTTCAGTCTATCCCCAACAACCTGAATAAGTTTCATCAATAGCAGATACTTGATCATGTATACTACTTAGTTTTTCACAAATCTGGTCATAAGATCCTTCCTTTTGATTTGTATTAATCATATATCACTTAGAAGCGGAAGGACCATGGTCATGCCATATGGGCAAGGGATATGGAGAGGACATCTGAAGCTCACCTTGAGGAGACATCATAGGATGACGAGGCCAAGCATCGCCAGTAGAATCTTCATCATGATGCGAAGACATCAGTAAGAAAGAAGAGGAGTATGTGAGCTTCACTAGAACACAAGAAAGATTCAGAGTCTACAGAGGACATTGTGCCTTCAGTTGAGGAGAATACACACTCAACATGCATTCCCCAACCTTTAGTAGATACATGTATTTCTGATTCCAAATTATTTGTTGAAGATTAAATTATGAAGAACTTTGTTTCAAAGAATGAAAAACATGTTTCTGTTTATGATTCATATTCATTGCATTCATTTATTGCTTGTTCAATCCCTTTCCCACGTGCTCTTACGGCAAGAAGGCATAATATCAAAAAGATTCAAGAAACATGATCCGGAAATGGCATGTTTTTGTAAGGACAATATTATGGTGAAAGTGCCATTTGACAAGTATGTGGCGAGTCATCCTGCTTTCCATAAATACTTGAAGATTCAATGTACACAATGTAGGGATAATAAGACACATGTGTTGTCAGTTGCCACTACTTATTGTCTCAAGAACCAACAGTTACCAAGGAAGAATAGAGATTTAGGAACGCATTATTTGGTGAGTCATATTGATGACATTGCCTTTGCACGTACTCTCCTTGATAACGGTTCTTCGATCTACTTGCTTCCTTTTTCCTTGTATGAGAAATTGGATTTGGGTCCACTTAGAAAATCAAGAGCATTACTCTAGTTCATGAGTAAGTATATGGATAAGGCAAAGGGAGAGGTCAAGGACATTATCATCTTGGTTGAGGGACAGGATTATAGAGTGGACTTCACTGTCCTTGAAATGGATATCCCCAATCATTGGAGAGACTCACATATCATCCTTGGGTAACCTTTTCTTAGGACCTCTGGAGCTTCACTTGATTACTAGATAGGGATGATGAAGTTTTGTTCTCCATGCGCAGAAGCGGAACTCAAGAAGCAAACTAAACAGTTGAGACCTGACTTCGAGTCAAGTACATATTTCTCTTCACCATTCGAGGCAGATTGTAGACTTGTTAGAATGGTTGGGGTATGAAAACAAAACCCTACATGTCTGATCAAGATCCTCTCATCTGGGGAGGATAGTGGGCATTATGTAGTTTGTGAGGTGTTGCTAGGTTTCTTGGGAGATGGATCATCTATCTATTCCTTTGATGACTCAGAGATCTCCACAGCTCTGTTAGTTCCTATCTCTAAGGATCAGTAAAAGGAATTATGCATTATGCAGTTTGTGATTTTGGTCGAATTATGCATTATGCAGGTTTCTTGGTGCGTTGTGCATTATGCATTATACAGTTTGCGGTTTTGGCAGAATTAACATGTTTCTTTGGCTATTCGACTCCTTATTTAGTTTAGTTGGTGGTTGGTACTGCAGAGTTAGCACCACCTTCATTTATCATGGAACCATATTCAGCGACAGTTCAACCAGATCTACTTGATGATACTATGTTACCAGAGCTGAAGCTGGTACCTCCTACATTTAAATATTCCTTTATTGCAGGACCTAAGAATAGATTTCATGTCATCATTAGTTCTAAGTTGACTATAGAATAGGAGTCTAGGTTGCTAGAAGTGCTTGAGAAGAACCGCTAGGTGATAGAATGGATTGTGTCAGATCTATTCGGTATTAATCTTGCTCTCTGCTCACACCACATTTATGTTGAGGAAAACACTAAGCCTTCCCATGAATTTCAGAGGAGACTTAATCCAAATCTTCGAGAAGTAGTTAAGAAGGAAATGGATAAATGATGTGGAGTGGGATTCGTATACCGCATCTCTGACTCCAAGTGGGTGGCCCTCCTACATGTTGTCCCAAAGAAGTCGGGAATTCAGATGGTCACCAAGAAGGAGTGAGTTAAGATCGTGACATGAGTACCCACATCGTGGCGCATCTGTGTTGATTACAAATGTTTGAATGCTGCGACAAGGAAAGATCACTCTCCCTACCTTTTATTGATAAGATTTTGGAGAGATTAGCGGGGAAAGAGTTCTTCTATTTTCTTGATGGGTGCTCTGGTGTTGAACCACATTTTTACCACAATAATAATCGTATTTTATTATAGTAAAGGTGGTAAAAATGATTTGTCAAAAATCACAATCTTTGAATATTATGGAGAATTTTTACTTGGCATGTCTACCAAGGCTGAACACAGGGACATGAGCCTCTTCATCTATTTATCAAAAATTATTGTTTACTTTAAAAGTGAGTATCTTCAAAGGCCAAGGTCATCATGCAGATGCATAAGAAAATGCAGACAAAAAATGCAAGGGATGATGCACATAATTTTTATTTGCTTTTTAGAATGCAATTAAAAGATGATGCATGAACATACATGATTAAATGCAAAGGACAAGCAAGCAAAATACTACCTACAAATATGCCCTGTAGAATGTCAGCATAAATTATGATTTAATTTAAAAGTCAAATCGAACATCAAAATCAAAAACAAGTATCTACTAATGGAAAGGATTTATAGATCGGGAGACTATATGACATCAAAATTCATCACATTTAATTCAGCGTCGAATCAAGAAATTACTCATGTCATTAGATAGAGAACTAAATAAGCTTCAAAACGACACTAAAATCATGTAATTCAGACTTGAAATGCTTAAGATATTGAAGAAACAATGCAAGGCCATAAATGTAATAAAAGTGCGAGAGAAAATAAAGATAAATATTGCAATTAGGTAGGGACCATTTTGTAAATGCCAAAACCCAGAGGGTCCCTTCTGTAAAATATCCATTTACGCGTAGGGACCATTTTGTGATTTCCAAAAGCACTAGGGCCTCCCTATAAAATACCCTAGGCACGCATGTGAGGCACGTGCCTAGAGGACCAAATTGTAATATCCAAAACTTCTAGGGTCTTTGATGTAATTTACCCAGCCCCTCATGTGCCTTGCACACGAGGGCCATGCTCGAGAGATGACCCAGGCTTGGATGGCACGTGGCTTGTCCAGGAAGGTTCACCCCTTCGCTCTGTGTAACCAAGCATGTAGGCTTAGCAAGGAGGCTTGGTAGGACATGTGTCGTATCTAGGTGCTCAATTCTTGGTTCGGGCCGCCCGAGCCTCATCGCTTTGGAGGGGGTGACATGGCCTTCTCTGAGATGGCGGGCGTGAGGGCATCATCCAACGGTGCATGTAGCTCCTTCATCTTCAATCAGAGGCGATGCATTCAGAGATCCAGCGAGGCTGCCAGAGCTCCATTATACCTCCCCGTACAATCCAATGGTCAAAGAAGCTTGCTCAGGTGCGAGCGAAGCAGTCGAAGGTGAGGGGAAGCTCGAACAGTAGTCGGAGCTATGAGGAAGTGGAGAGTCATCGGGGCAGAAATTTGAGAATGGCGATAAAGCCCCGGCTCTGACCAGTGAAGACCTGCAAGGTTAGATGATAGCCAAAGCGGTGCCATGCATGCGAGGTGAGTGAAATGGTGGTCCGTGAAGGTGAATGAGCCAGCGAAGAAGAGGAGAATGTGGATGAGGTGGACGGGCCTCTAGAGAAGGGAAGGGGGTGAGTGGAGTGGGTGGCAAAGGTGGTGGGTGTTCGGTGGAAGTTTCGAGGTGATTAGGTGGTGGTGGAGATGGTTGAAGGTGGCGGGATATTTAGGAGAAAAAGCAAGGAGAAGAAGGAAGAATACCTAATTGTAGAAGGTACTAGATGGAGAAGGAGGCCTAGGCTGAGCATCATAAGATTCTCGGAGTCGTCGTCCAGCGTATGCGGCCAGTGCACGGAGCTCGACGGTGCCCGAGGGTGGCTGCAACATGGTCATGTTGACCATGGGTCAACACCGAAGCAAGGAGGCCATGATGGCCCTCATCCGACCTCCGTTTGTCACAAGGAGGCGGAGGAGGGCTAGGTCTATGCTCAGAATTTGTGGACCTCATCCAATGGCGGAGGATGGAACATGTGTCATGGTTGGAGCTTGGTCGTTGGATGGAAATCATCTAATGGTGGAGAGGGAGACGGAGGCAGATGGTTGAGACGGAATCGACCAGGGGAGATCGAAGGGTGGAGAGTAAGGCACGAGCGAATAGCTAGGATGAGATCTAAGGATCTCATCCAATGGTGGGGGTTTAATGGGCAACGTGGATGAAGAAGAGCCGTTGGATGAGGAGTCATCTGACTGAAGAGATGTGTGTGGGAGGGTGTGGTTTAAATTAGCTCAGAGGACTGATCCGACGGTGGAGAGAGGAAGGGTGATGGATGGCTGAGATTGAGGCAGGGAGAAGGTGATCAGATGGTGAGGAAAGGTGGTGGGTGGCGTGAAGAGGAGCAGGCGACGTGGGCGGCCCAGAGGGCACCGCATGGCAGCTCCAGAAATTCAGAAATTAATAAAATAAAGAAAAATAAAAAAGAAACAAAAGGAAGCTGAATTAAAAAAAAAGTTAAAATAAGAAAGTTGTAGATCTCGATGAGATCTACAAGCTTCATTTGGGCAAAAAGTCTAATGAGGTCATTTGTACAAAAGTGTATTTTTGGGATCATTTTTAATGGTTAAAAACACTGATTTTGAGGTTTTGAGATTTTTCTATATTTTTAATTTCTTTTAAAGTCTAAAATAAATGTAGACAATAATTAATCTAATTTTTATGAGTTTTTAATAATGTAAAAACAAAGAAAAAGGTTAGTAATTAAATATAATAAATTAGGGTTAGCTTGTAGTGTTATTTATAGGTTAATTATATACAGAATATAAACAACATAATTCCAGTTTACATTAATGAATTATTAGTGGTTTTTATTGAGTTGTTTAAGCTTGGGGTTTAATATGTGGATTTTAACATTATGAATATGAGATTCATCATACGCCTAAACTTAACCTATGCTTGTCATCGAGCATCTAAAGAATGAGGGAGTTGGATTAATTCCTGACAGTGCATGTGAAAAATTCAAGGCTCAATTGTCAAAAACCCTTAATTTGAATGATCCTAAAATTATGGGCTCAACCATGCTCTTGTCAAAAGGAATCCAGCTTCTCTAATTATCAGAGTCTCTGTTTGTACGTAAAATATAAGGATATGAAGATTAGTGTACTACAATTATGAGAGTCGAGTCAAGATATCACCCAAAGTTCCAGTCCAGGAGACTCTCCTCTAGACCTAATCCTCAATAATAGGGAATAAGTCGGTTCTTGCATTCACTCCAGCGTCTCAGTAGTTTGTTAGACTTGAAAGTGTATATGGACGTCCACATGATGGAAGGCATAGGATTGTGTATATTCTTCTCTCCCTCACATTGGAACAAGGGGCCTCTCGAGTGCCTTATTACTCAACACTTGTATATTTTTATTGTTGATCAATGTGTCCGTCAAGAGAATTTTGGTCATCTGTCCTTATTTTTCTGGGATTACATCGGGGTGTGTCTCTTTTGAGTATCTAAGATACCTTCGGCACCCAAACTCGTATCACTGTAAGATGCAGAGCCCTTTTATGGTGCAAGCCTGACTCCTTGGTCCTAATAGCGTTTGGTCCAAGTGGACACTTTGAAAAGGGTTGGGAGCGCTCGCATTTGTTGGAAGCTCTTTTGAATTTGACTTATAATGATAGAGCTTTTCTTTGAACATTTCTTTATTTTCTTTTCTTTTTGGTTAGCTCCACTTCTTTTACCAAAATTTGGTACACACTGATCAACAATTATTTAGTTTCATCACACCCTGGCACATAGGAAGATTTCAAATGATAGCATGCGAACTTGTTTACATATTGGCTAGGGTTTCGCTGACACTCAAGTTTCTTGAAGCCTTCATGAACTTTATCCCATCCTCGAGCATCATTAGATCGGGTCTAAACTCAAATCACCAGTCCCAGTTCCTCAAGAGATAACTCAACTCATCTCATCAATCATGCAGTTATGAATGTGTTGTGCTGACCATATTCTTTAGAAGGTAGAGATGAAGAGTAAATATAGCGCTCAAATATTTCAAACTAGAGAAATGTGGATTGTTAAGTTCAAAACGCTAATGACTAAGGATGGCTAACTCACATTCTCAAGATCTCAGAAATCAAGTTTCCTCATATTCGCAAGCCTTGAGTGATAGTGAATGTGTCAGGAATATTCTAACTCCATGGTTAGTGATTTTTATCTTTTGCATTTTTTTATGAATATTAATTTTCATTTTTTATTTCTTCAAAGAGATACTGGCTGGTCCAAGCTCATATGAAAAGTTTCATCTACTTTCAGCCAGTATGGGCGTAAGTACGGACCGTTTGACCAACCCGCTGTTACTTGAGGACACTGCCATAGACAGTGTCCTCTAAACCACCCACTCTACTAAGGGAGATCGAAGTTCCCTCATTGAAGACTAGCTACTCATTTTTAAGCCTAGTAGTAAGAGTCTTTACCAAAGAAGATTTTTTAGTTTTTCATATTTTTATGGAGTTTTGAAAAGAGATTAATTTTATTTACAAAAAGTTAATCTCTCAATTTTTTTCAAACAGATTTTTACAAAAAATTTTATAAAAAACAGTTCACCAGTCAACTTAAACCAAGCCCAAAAAGGTTTTCAAAATTTTTAAAACACAAGCTATGGCTAAAGTATATATACAATAATATACGGCATACCCCCAATACTTAACTTTTGCTATGACCTCATAACATAAGTGATATGAAGTCATGTCTCTAGTTAAATGCAAGGTGATATAATGGAACTGATCGGAGGGTCCCCCGATACTTAGGTAAAAAATGACCTAAGTATAAGAAGGCAGATAGAGGGAACAGTGATTTAGTCAGGTCCCCCATACTTAGGCTGAGAATAGTCTAGGTAAAGGCTCTGGAATTTGGGCTGGGGGTCCGAAATTGTTAGGTTTAGGTGTTGATTTTATACAGGTGAAAGGATGGAGGTGGGGAGGTGAATATACAGAATGATGGGGGGCGAGTGGATATATAGATGCAGTGGTATGAGTGTGTAGGGAGGGGGCGTAGATCATTGATTGATCTACTCTTTTTTACAAATGCGAGTCCTCTAGCAAGGACCGCTAGAAATGCACATGATACATTTTTTTATAAGAAAATGCATGAATGAAGAGCTGACTAATGTTCCTTGAATCCATTTTCTTTTCTTCTATGGCTCCTTGCAACGGGAGCTCCCAACTCCACGCCTTCATGGATCTCGAGCGTCCTCGATCTCCATGGGCCAAGCCACAAAATAAATTGTCAGAAAAAAAATCACAAAAGTTAATCAACAAAATGATGCAAAAACAACATGATGAGAAGACCTGAAAATTTTGAAAATATTTACATCGAAAAATATTTCAACAAAATTTGACAAATAAATAAAGGTGAGTACTGCGACAGCGGTGTCATTTGATGAACCACATTTTTACCACATTAATAATTGTATTTAATCGTAGTATAGGTGGTAAAATTGATTCGTCAAAAATCACAATCTTTAAAAGTTGTGGAGAATTTTTACTTGGAAAGTCTACCAAGGTCGAACATAGGGACATGAGCCTCTTCTTCTATTTATCGAAAAATTAGTATTTACTTCAAGAGTGAGTATCTTCAAAGGTCAATGTCCTCATGCAGATGCAAAGAAGGCACATGGCATGACCAGGAAGGTCTTCGATGTAATTTATCCAGCCCCTCATGTGCCTTGCATGTGAGGGCCAGGCTCGAGAGACAACCCAGGCTCGGATGGCGCGTGGCATGTCCAGGAAGGTTCGCCTCTTGGCTCAGTGTTGCCGAGCCTGTAGACTTCGCATGGAGGCTTGGTAGGACACATGGTCGTATCTAGGCGCTTGGATGCATGGTTCGGGTTGCCCAGTATCGTTGCTTCAGAGAGGGTGATGTGGCCTTCTCTGAGCTGTTGGATGGCCACCGTGAGGGCATCATCCAACAATGTCTATAGATCCTTTTTCTTCAATCAGAGGCTGCGCATTCATAGCTCCGGCGAGGCTGCCAAAGCTCCGTCGTACCTCCTCATGCAATCCAATGGTTAAGGAAGCTTGCTTAGGTACCAGTAAAGCAGCCGGTGGTGAGGGGAAGCTCAGAAAATAGCTGAAGATGTAAGGCGGTCGAGAGTCATTGGGGCAGAAATTTAAGACCGACGATGAATCCCCAGCACCGATCATTGAGGTTAGATGATAGTTGAAGCAGTTTCATGCGTACGAGGTGAGTGAAATGGTGGTCCATGAAGGTGAAGGAGTAGGGGACCAATGGTCTTCTCCAGCGAAGCAAAGACGAAGGTGGATGAGGTGGATGAGGCTCTGGAGAAGGGAAGGGGCGAGTGGAGCGAGAGGCAAAGGTGGTGGGTGTCCGGTGGAAGTGTGGAGGTGATCCAATGGTGGCGGAGATGACTTTAGGCAGCAGGATATTTAGGATAAAAAGCAAGGAGAAGAAAGAAGAGTACCTGACTAGAGCAAGGTACTAGATGGAGAAGAAGGCTTAGGCTGAGCATCATAAAATTCTCGGGGTTGCCCAGCGTGCGCGACCAGTGCACAGAGCTCGGTAGTGCCCGGGGGTGGCCGTAACATGGTCATGTTGACCATGGGTCAACACCAAAGCAAGGAGACCATGATGGCCCTCCTCCAACCTCTGTCTGTCACAGGGAGGTGGAGGAGGGCTAAGTCTATGCTCGGAATTAGTGGACCTCATCCAACGATGGAGGATGGAATGGGTGTCATGATTGGAGCTTGGTCGTTGGATGGAAATCATCTAACAATGGAGAGGGCGGTGGAGGCGGATGGTTGAGATGGAATCGACCAGAGGACATCGGAGGGTGGATAGTAAGGCGTGGGTGAACAACTAGGATGAGATTTGAGGATCTCATTCATGGTGGGGGAATAATGGGCGACATGGATGGAGAAGAGCCAGTGGATGAGGAGTCATCTAACAGAGGAGATGTAGGCGCAAGGGTGCGGTTTGGATAATCTCAGAGGACCGATCTGATGATGGAGAGGGGAAGGGTGATGGATGGCTAAGATTGAGGCAGGGAGAAGGTGATCAAACGGTGAGGAAGGGTGGTTGGTGGCGTGAAGAGGAGCTGGCCACGTGGGCGGCCTAGAGGGAGCCACATAGTAGCTCTAAAAAATTCAGAAATTAATAAAACAAATCAAAATAAAAAAGAAATAAAAGGAAGCTAAATTAGAAAAAAGTCAAACATGAAAGTTGTAGATCTCTATGATATCTACAAGTTTCATATTAAACAAAAAGTCAAAAGAGGTCATTTGTACAAAAGTATATTTTTAAGAGTATTTTTAATGGGTAAAAACACTGATTTTGAAGTTTTGAGATTTTTTGTATTTTTAATTTTTTTAAAGACTAAAATAAATATAGACAATAATTAATCTAATTTTATGGGTTTTTACTAATATAAAAACAAAGAAAAAGGTTAGTAATTAAATAGTAGTGTTATTTACAGGTTAATGTTACACAGAATATAGATAACATAATTAATATTAATGAATTATTAGTGGTTTTATTGAGTTTTAAGCTTGGGGTTTAATATGTGGAATTTAACATGGTGAATCTGAGATTCATCATCTGGCTACAATCAGATGGCCATCGCATCTGAAGACCAGGAAAAGACCAGTTTCACTTGTCCTTTGGGCACATACGCATTCAGGTGCATACCCTTTGGGACATGAAATTCCCAAGTACTTTTTAGTGGAGCATGATTGCCATATTTGCCGAAATGGTGGGGAATTTTGTGGATGTTTTCATGGACGATTTCTTAGTCCATGGTGTTTCATTTGATCCTTTTTTAGCGCACTTAGATCGGATTCTTCAAAGGTGTAGGTAGGTTAATCTAGAACTCTCCTAGGAAAAGATTCATTTCATGGATAAGGAGGGTATTGTATTGGGACATGTCATCTCAAAAGGGGAAGGAGGTAGACCCTGCCAAGGTGAATGTGATTAAGGAACTTGATCTACCAATCAAAATCAAATCAGTGAGATCATTTCTAGGGCATGTTGGATTTTATAGAATTCATTCACAATTTTTAAGCTTTCTCATCCATTGCCTGAGCTCTTCGGGATAGACACTGTGTTCATTGTAGATCACAAGTATCTAGAGGCCTTTGAGCTCCTTAAAAGAAAGATTTGTGACTCATTGATGAGTGACCCGAGCGACTAAGGTAAAAAGGTATCAATGATCGTTGCGACCTCAACCCCTCGAGCCAGACTCAATCAAGAAAACAAAGAGCATCAAGTATAAAAATCAACAAATCAGGTCAAATAGCGGTCTCGCTATTTTATTTTACCTGGTATAGGTACCAGTGTTGAACACAAGGAGCACGGTTAGGAAAAACCTACGAAGTAGTTGGGGTTCAAAAATAAAAGAAACAAACTATTTTTGGTGGATTTTTTGTTTTTCAATTTTTTGTAATTTTTATATTAAGAAAAATGAATAAAATAAGTAAAAAAGGCCTAATCAAACAATTATTTCAAGGAGCAAAAATGGTCAGAAAATTAAAATAAAAGTATTTTTGGTTTTTATAAATATTGAAGTGTTTTTGATATTTTTCTTGGATTTTTATGATTTTTAGTTAATTTTATAAAAATAAAGCAAGGCTCAAAATGCATACTACTGTACAACCAGAATCTAAAGACTATTTAAAACTACTTAAATAGCTATAAAATTCCAACAACAATTTTATGAGATACTAGAAATAAAAATCCAACTACAAAAAAAGAAATTGCAATTTTTTGATTTTACAAGAATTTTAAATGATTTTTCTAAGTTTTTTAGTTTTTTTTTTAATTTTAGGGTTTTTATAAATCCAAATGCAACAAAAATTGTATAGAAGTAAAAACACCACGAAACAAACAATCACTAATTTTTTTGATTTTTTAGAGGGTTTTTAATATTTGTAGTTGACTTTTCAAATTAGACAAAAGCAATTTTTAAGGTTTTTGAATTTTTAAAAATATCAAATGAAACAAAACAAGCCCAAAGAATTATAGAAATACCTACAACATGGTAGGAGCCATGTGTCAAAATTTCACAATTTTTGGACAAGATTTGATATTTATTTCAACCAATCAAAGAGGCACAGCACACAGGGACCTATATGCAATTATGGAAAAGTACCCAGCTAAATAATAACACACCGGGAAAGTATATGGCTAGATATGCAAAAAGTTCAGATCCGCACGAGAGCGGCACGTGAAGTAGGCGAACATGGGTATAAGTGCAAATACAAAAAATAAAACTTCAATTGATAACAATAATATAATCCAGGATTCAAAATGCAAATAACCCAAAGTTGTGTGGGGTACCGTGCGCTCCACATATAGAAGGACTAAACTGCCAAATATGAAACTATAAGGTCCTATGTGCAAATTATACAAAATAAAAATAACTGCTAAAACTATTTATAGGACTAAACAATAAAGGCAAAAGGCAAAGAGGGCCAAGGTGTAAATTACCCTTCTTATTCCAGATCCGACGGTCGAGGGGTCTTCACTTCAAATCGAACGGCTCAGCACTGATGATACCCTTTCAAAGATGAACGGCAAGTAATCGACCCTCGGATGGATCGGAACAAACGAGACACCTCGGATGCTGGACGATCACGATCAGAACTGGAAGGGTGGTCTCGATCTGACCGTTGGGACAGCTCTTGTTAGAACATTGACGAACTTGCCTCTGGCGAGCTTCAATCGGTCGATACGCGCAGTAGGAGCTTCCTCACGGGCTACTAGGATGGGGGAAACGTTGCTAGCGATGGTCCACATCTACTGCTAGGCTCCGATGAGACCGAGAACGACTGGAGTGCCCCGGCAACGCTAAGGACCTGGAGCTTCTGTGCTACAGTGTTCGAACCTCCAGATGAGGTTTGTTGGCATCCAAACCTACACAAAACGACTTCTGGGTCGAGGGCAAAGTGCCTCAACTCATTAGTGCGTGCTATAGGGTGAAGGATGAGGCAGGGCGAAGTCCACCAGCGAGGCGACGGCAGAGGAGGACCGGCTTCCTGTTCCTGGGCAAATCAGGATGAATGGAGGGGCGAAGAAGGTTGAGAGAGGTCTCGTGGAGATGGTCAGAGGGTCATATGGTCCAAAGGATGATCAGTACAGAGTGACCGGGGCTGGGAACTGAAGCTCATCTATTTGACCAAAACAAGAATCAAAAGTAAAAACAGAAGGAAACTAGGCTACATGATGGATGATATCGTCTGGACTGGAGATCAGCGACCTCTGGAGGTCTTCGCCTCAATGGATCGACGTCTCCAGAGGCTCGATCTCACCTCACCACGGAGCACGGCAAGACGTTCGCCGGACCTAAGGCTAGAGACCTCAACTCCTCACTGCAACGCACTTCCTCACCGGTTGTCACTCAAGGAAGAAGACGGAGTTCACTGGGGATGAGGGCAAAGGCCAAAGATTTGAAAAAAGTTGCGGCTCAAGGAGGCTATATACTCAACGAGGTCCGACAAGTATGGAGTGAAAGCACGCAATCCGAGGAATGGATCCCTACTGGAATCATCAAGCGAGTGATTTGGATCATTCCTCAGTAATTGGAGCCTCTAATCGATAGGAACGGTGAACGGATTAGTTCAGGAAAAATCAGAGAAAGTCGGGCGGAACTCGGATCTGGGAGAGGAGTGGTCCAGAGGGGGGTAGTTGATCGGGGTCAATAGTCCACCTAGGACCAATCAGAAAATAGGGAATAGAAACGATTTGTAAAATAAATAAAAAAATAGAAAATGATTTTATTTTAAAATATGTTCAACATGAATAATGTTTATTATTTTTCAAACTATTTTTTTGTGATTTTTATTTATTTTTATGAAAAATAAATTATGCTATATACAATATATTATATTATACATAGGAATAAAATACCTAGGTATTTTATATAATTATTTTTATTTTCTTTTTTTTGTACAAATACCCTAATTTTATATTGTATTTATTTACAACATAAAATTTAGAGTATAAAGTAATTTTTATTTTATTTTTATTGTATATTTACAAGCGTGAAATAAATAAATATATTATTCATATATGAATGTATTATGTACAAGGGTGAGAGAGAAATTATTTTTATTTTTATTTTTATTTTAGTTTTCTAATTTTTGTTTTATTTTTAGAAATATATACAAGATATTAGAAACTCATTTTTTATTTTTATTTTTGTGAAAAAAATATGCACATAAAGAAGGAATATGCACAAAGTTGAATGGCCCTATCTCTCTCTACTTGTTTTATTTGGCGATCAGGCCCATATTGGGCCCTCTCTTGGGTTCAGGTCACTTAATATTTATTCTAAATATTTCCTTCTTTTTCTTTATTCTTTATTCTTTTATTTTTGCACAAATACATGCTAATTATTGATATTTACAAAAGGCATGCTTATTGTTAACTTATTGTATTTACAACTATTTGCATGGTATTTTGCCAAGATAATTAGCTAAAATAAAAGAATAAATGGTGACAAATGAGTATTCATCACCCACCTATTCTACAGGCTCCTGATTAGTCTCTTCCCTTTGAGATCAAGACTGATGCATTAGATTTTAGAAGAGGCAAGATCGGATTATGTTCGTCATTCACTACAAGAGCAAAGGTATAGACCTTGCTCAGAATAATTACACTCCGAAAAGGAAATGCTCGTTGTAGTATGGGCTTTACTGAAATTCGAATCTTACATCTTGGGATCAAAAGTGACAATTTTAGATATCATTTAGCCAATAGGTATCTAATGGAAAAGGAGGACATGAAGGCGCATCTTATTAAGTGGATCTTATGGCTCCAGGAGTTTGATTTGGAGATTAAGGATAAACCTGGATTTGCAAATATAGCATTTAATCATCTGTCAAGACTAGAGATGAAGGATTAACCTGATGCATAACCAATCAAAGAGACCTTCCCAAATGAGTCTATCTGTATTGCAGATTCACTCCCATGGTATGCCAACATGGTGATATACTAGCAAGTTCCCCATGGTTGGATTAGGATCAATATTGATCGACTAAAGTTGGATTCAAAGATATACCATTGGGACAAACTGTTCCTTTTCTTTGAAGGATCAGATTGTGTCTGGAGAAGTTGTATTCCTCATGAATAATACCAAAGTGTCTTTACGTATTGTCATTTCCTTGAGGTTGGAGGACACCATTCAAGAAAAAATGAACCGCTTACAAGGTACTTCAATGTGGACTCTTTTGCCCGACCTTGTTTAGAACTGCCACTGATTTTGTACGGTCGATCATGTATGTCAAAGGATGGGAACGACAGTTACCTATAGAGATGAGATACCCATGCAACCTGTGATTTTTTGTGATGTTTTTGATGCATGGGGCATAGATTTTATGGGTCCCTTTCCAATATTCATGGATTTGAGTACATCTTGTTAATGGTGGATATTATTTCAAGATTGGCAGAGGCTATACCAACCCGAGCCATAGATAGCAGGACTGTTTGTTAGTTCATAAAAGATCATATTATTTTCACGGTTCGGGGTTCCAAAAGTTCTGATATTTGATGGGGTTATCTATTTTGTGAATAGAGAGAAGACATTATTAGCTAAGGACTATCAGTTTAAGAATCAACTGACTAGTCCTTACCACCCTCAATCGAATGGCATGGTAGAGGTTTCCAATAGGGAGTTGAAAAGTATACATCAGAATCTAGTCCGTCATGATAGGAAGAATTGGTCCCAATTATTGGACCAAGTTCTATGGGCCTATATTACGACATATAAGACCCTTTTGGTCACTTCACCATTTAGGATGATTTTTGGAAAGCCAAGTCATTTCCTCGTTGAATTGATTCTAAAGCTTAATGGGAAATAAAGAAAATAAATTGGAGTTGTCACTTAGGAAAATTGTGTAGAGACCTGAACCTCAATGAGCTTATGGAGATCCGCAACTGAGCGTATGACAACATCATGATCTATAAGGACAAAGTTAAGAAGTGACACGATTCACATATTAGATGCAAAAACTTTGTTCCAGGACAAAAGGTATGGTTGTTTAATGCGAAGTTAAGGATCTTTCATGGAAAATTAAAGTCTAAATGGATGGGACTTTATATAGTTAAGGAAGTGCATGGAAATGGCAGTGTAGAAATATCTGATCTCACAGATGGTGCACCTTCCTTCTTGGTCAACGAGAAGCTATTGAAGTATTTTGTTGAATCCAAAGATCGACTGACTCATGTTGAAGTATTGACTTCATGCACGTTAATTCATTTGCAAATATTTCAAAAGATACAGCATGAAGTAGCAGCTAACAGATTCAAATCATACAGATTCATTATATTAGATATTCATAAATTTTTTTACTCTTATGGTATTCTTTGCTCGGTGTGAATCTTCTCTTACTGCTTTCACACTTCTAACTTAGGCTTGTGAAAGCCTAAGTATAGGGGGAATTTCACCTAGTCTCTTGTATATTCTCCTCAGTCCTTCATCATTCATTTACTCTTTATACTTAGTCTATTTTTCAGGCTAAGTATAGTGGGGTTGAGCCCTTGTGATTCTTTTTAACCTACTTTTTGTACCCTTATTTTATGTCTTCATGTCCTATACTTGGAATATTCACAGCCTAAGTATAGGGGGATCTGAGCAGTTGTTTTATCAATGTTTTTCTTTATCCTCTTTATACTTAGTACGAGCTGTCTTTCATTATACTTTGTGTCATGAGGACATATCATAAGCTAAGTATAGGGGGCTTCTGCATATATTACATATATACTTTCCATCATAGCTCGTACTTTCACATATTTTGTATATTTATTTTGGGCTATGTATATGGGATTTGAAAAGTGTTTATAAAATAGCATGTAAATTATTTGGAAAATTTATATATTTTTACTTGGTTTGAAAAATGTTTTACAAATTATTTTCAAAGGGTACAAATTGTGTTTTGACTTTATATTCAATATTTTCTATATATATTTGAAAATAGTCTTTTATAAAAAATAAAAAATGAAAGAGACTAAAACTCAAACCTTGTTTCATTTTTTGAAGAGAAGTCTTAGTGTATGAAAGGATGCCTTGAGTGTAACGGTTTGATTTTGAACCGTCAGATTCTTAGGCTATAAAAGGTTGCCTAGACCTAGTTCTTTACATTGGTAAACATGGAGGAATGTCAGGATTTAAACTCTATATTTTGAAAGATCAAGTCGATAAAGAGTTATTTGAAGAGAGTGATGTCGCTTGAGGAATATGATATTTTATTAGAAGAGTTAGATATGGAGGAACCTACACCTTTTCTTGAGGATATTTAGTCATTGATTGTCGCCTTATTTGTAAGTTAGGTTTAGCTCTTGTGTCTAGTTTTTCTCTTATAAGGAAAACCCAGAAGTCTATTGCAGGTTTTAAGGGTTGGATTTCTCTTCCTTTATTTGGTAGAATTTGAGATCTTCCATAGTAAATATGGATATTACATTTGAGGAAGAATGTCATCATTCTGAGCAATTCATTTTTCCAAGTTGATGATGATCTTTCTTATTCTGATTCTGAGGTTTACTCTGTGAGGAAGAAGCAAAAGAACATAAAGTAGCATGTGATTTTAAACCCCAAAGATTCAAGATTGATCTTTAAGAGTCTGAAGAGTGTTGTGTTGTTTGACTATACTTGTATTGTCTTGTAAATGTCTGTTATGTGCTAGTGTATGTTGTGTCATGTTTTTGTCCTTAAGGATACCTATTCTCTGATTGTTGTTAATAAAAAATCTTCTTCAAAAACTTCTAAAAAATTATTAACTTATTGATTAGTGTTATTCTCTAACACTTTCATTTTGCACTCAAAGCTAGTTGAGATCTTTAGCACTTGATTTATGAGGTCCAGAGAATTAGAGTTAACATATCTTAATCATTAGGGTCTTAGACTTAATAATTCGAACTTCCCTAATTAGAAAGATTTGTATTCTATACTGCATGCTTAATCTCTTCTTTAAAGAATATGGCTATCACTCACTTGCATGACTACATTCATGATTGAGATGAGTTGATGTTTCACTTTAGGAATTAGGATTTGATATTCAAGTTTGGACCTAATTTTATGATACTCGAGGATGCGATAAGAATAATGAAGGCTTCATTAAACATGAGTGTCAGTATCTTAGCCAGTATGGGATGTGGTTCCCATACTAATCTTTTGACCAAAACCTAAGTGCCAAGGTATGTAAATCATTAAATTAATTTTTTGAATAGTGTGTGCCAATTCTTGGTAAAAGCAATGGAGATAGCCAAAAAGAAAAAAAAGTTTACGAAAAGAAAAAGCTCAAAGCATTAAAAGTTACATCTATATGAGCTTGCACAAATGCGAGCACTCCCAGTTTAAGTTTCCATTTGGATCAAATCATTAGGCTTTTATGAGTCGGGATAGTACCTCAAAAAGGATTCCCCATCGTAAGTGATACAAGTTTGGGTGCAAGTATATTAGATACTTGAAAAAGACACATCCCGATGTACTCCCAGGAAAATAATTACATACATCTCAAATTCTTTTGCAAGTGCATTGATTGATAATAAAAAGACATTGTGTTGAGTTAATAAGGAACTTGAGAGATACCTTGTTCCAAGTCTGCCATCCACACTTTGAATTCTGATAAACAAAAGAGACGATGGATTGAAGCAAGATTAGATTTAATCCCCAAAGTTGAAGATTGGGTCTTTACGAGAATCTCTGGAATTGGAACTTTAGGTGACACCTTGAATCTACTCTCGTGAATGCAGTCAACACATTAATGTCTTACCTCTTGCATATATTATACATTCAGAATATGATAATTAGAGGAGGGGAATTCCTTTTGATTAAGATCAGGTTGAGCTTAGAGTCTTAAGATCTTCAAAACCAAGTGTTTTGTTTTTCTTAAGCCTTGTCTCTTTACATGCACATGTATGGAATTCACTGATTAATCTAACTTTATAATTGATTCTTTATTTATTAGCTCAAGGACGAGCTTAGCTTAAGTATAGAGGAATGATGAATCCCATATTCATCTATATTATTTTATATTATTATCTCTATGATGAATCTGTGATTCATCACTTCAAAAGTCAAAAATAGAGCCTTGTTCCCGAGAAAATAGAGGCATATTTCCCTTTATATTGCATAATTAGCATTCATGCATGTAGTCATAAATCATACATTTTAGCAGCTCATTTGCATTGAATAAGAAGCCTAAATCCCTTGTAAAATATTCAATCCCTAAAATAACCTCTTCTCTATAATATATACTCCTTAGTTAATAACATAGGGAAGAATGCCAAAAATCACCCTTGTAAAATAGCCAATAAAGCCTTAGGCCCCTTGTACACTAAAATACACATAAAGTCCTCATGCAAACTCCAAATTAGGTCTACTTACTTTTAGAATACTACACATTAAAAGACCTTTAAAATGAGACTAATTTCATTGAATTTGCAGCTTGTATGAGAAAGTTGGGTTTTTGGGCCACTTTGTATACTACATATGTATATTTATTTATCCTTGTATTTATGTATCATATTTGACCTCATCTCCATCTTTGGTCAACATGAAACTTGTAGATCTCATCGAGATCTACAACTTTCATGTTTTGAGTTTTTCCAAATTCGGCTCCCTCTTCTCTCTACAAGTGTATTTCTCTCCAACCACTCACAGCAGGCCACGTGGCGCCCTCTGGTTGCGCCACGCGGCCCGCTTCCCCTCGCCTCACCCGCCTGCGTCCTCAGCCGTTGGATCTCGCTTCAGATCCAACGGTCCAGCATTTTCCATACGCGCTTAAATCCATAGCCATCAGATCTTCTCTGGCCTTGATCCGCACCGCACATTAGCGCCTTCATCAGAGCCATCCACGTGGCTGCATCTAAGCCGCTTGATCAGACCCTTGATCTCTCCATCGCAGCCGCCCCTCTCCCAGCGAGTCTTGGCCCTTCGATCACCCCTATCTCTTCATCTAAACCGTCCGCTCACGCCTTCACCAGTGCCCACCACGTGGCGCGCTCTCGGCCCATCATCACCGAGCCCCGATCTCATCCTACCCGCTCACCACGCTTTGATCACCACCGTTGGATCACAAGATCCAACGGTGGAGACTTCGTCTCCTACCTCCAGGCGCCCCTCTCTCCCACGTCCCCTGCCTTGCGGGAGGGGCGCCCCCTTCCTATTCTTGGACGCACGTCAGCCATCCTCTCCGACCACAAACACCCCCACGACGTCGCCCACTCATCCCTTATCCTCGTCGTCTACCTCACACTCCACCACTCCCACCAGAGACGCCCCATGTCGACCACCAACTTCGCCTCGTCAGCAGCCAACCCACCACCTTCACCTTATAAATACGCCACCACCGGCAACGTTCACCCCCATCCGCCACTCCAGAGAGGTGCCTCGAGCTCAGATCGATCCGTTGGTGACAGCAATTGGGTGTGTCTTCGAGCGAAGACAAGGTTCTTCTCCGGCGAGATCCACGGCAAGCTCTGCCGTGTCGCAGCCTCCCTCCGCGAAGCTGCGCGAGCTCGGGACCCTACCGATCCCTCGAGCGAAGACCTGGAGCTCAAATCTGAGCTCCATTCCCCAGGTAGCCCCCCTCCATCCATCGTCCGATCTTTCTCTTATTTTTCTCCGATTTCTCCGACTTGATTCGCCGCCACTGGCCACCTTCTCGCTCCCAATCCACCTCGACGAGCTTAGCGTCGAAGCTCCCATCCTTGCTGACCCATCTACACACCCCGACGACGCTCTCGCACTTTTCCGACCAACAGCTCCGCCACTTGGCCGGAGCTCATCTCCAGCGCACCTCCTTCACACCGTAGGCCTCGCCGACCATCTATATCTCTCCACGAGCACTTGCACGCCTCGGCTATCTCTTCTAACCCCCTGCAGGTACTTGGCTTCTCACTGAACGAAAGCTCGCCGGAGCTCCCTTCGAGCTTCACCGGCAGCGTGACCCAGACCTCCTCGCTCACTCCTGAGGGCACAGTAGGCTTCGTCGACCATCAGCGCGTCTTCTGGAGCACCTCCGACTCGCCATCGACCTCCACCGACGACGGGAAGGACGGGCGGAGCTACAGCCCGATCGCCGGAGCCCCGCCTTCTCCTCCGCAGGCGGCGGAGGATCGTTGGGGAGGACGAGCAGCTGCCGTTCGATCACCCGATCGAACGGTCCTCACGCCGCCACGCGTCCCCTCACCGTGGCCGTCCTCAACCATTGATCGCCCCCCCAGATCTGAACGGTCTTCACGTCGCCACGCGTCTTCATCGTCAACCTTTGGATCGACCTTGATCCAAAGGCCCGCAGGCTGCCACGTCGACGAGTCCGAGCCTCTGCCTCCAAGCCTAGGCTCGGGCGATCCGAGGCTACACCGAGCCTAGCTCCGGACCTCCTGAGCCCCCGAACCTCGCTCCGAACCGTCGCAGCCCTCCGAGCCTAGGTCGCCCACGTGAGGAGCACGTGCGGCCTGGGTAAATTGCACAGAGGTCCCTGGAGCTTTCCAAAATTGCAAAGAGGTCCCTGTGAAGCAGACCCACGTGAGGAGCACGTGCACTGTGGAGAATTTGCACAAGAGTCCCACACAATATAGGTAATTGCATTTTAGTCCCTGTCTGCATATTTGTTTATCGAAATTTTAATTTCCTGTATTGCATTTGCACCCCTGTGTTTGCATGCATCCCTAGGTTACATTTTACATCATTTTGAAATTCTAAAAATTGCATTTTGTTTGAAATTTTGTCCTCTGTCTATTGGTACACGTGTCTTATTTTTGTAAGCTCATTTGAATTATTAATGAATTGATTGGTGAATTGTTGACATATTTTGCCCAGTGACACCTTTTGATTTTTAATTAAATCTCTGTGCCTTCAAAAATTATCAAAAATTCACAGTAGCTTAAGGACATCATTTTTAACATACTATAAAAATGTCATAACATTTGCACGCATATCGAGGCCTAAATAAATTGTTTAGTGATTTTCTTAAATTAATTTTAATTAATTCATTTCACAGTGAAATTAAGTTCTGTTAATTTTCCTAGGTCCCTTATCATTAGAGCCACCTAGGATAATTTTAGTTCTTGAAAAAATTTGGTTTGATATTTATTAAAAATTAAATATTGAAAATCACTCTGTCTATTTATTTAATTCACAGTAAATTCATTTAGTGTCGAAAAATTCCAAAAAGATTAACGTAGGTTCTTTTCATCATAATTAACCATCTGGCCAATTTTCATGATTTTTGGACTTCATTTGATACCATAATTAAATAGAACATTAAATTGGCCTGCATTGTCTGCATAAGTCTGCATAACTATTAAAAAGACCAAAATAATTACTCCTCGAAAATCAACACTTGAATAATTGCTCAAATTTATCTAAGGAGACAGATGCCTCCCTCAGATCGACCTTGGACTTCCACCAAGTAAAAAAATTGCCGCTTAGAATTAACTTCACATTAATCGATAAGTGGTTTTTGATTAACCCCTCGTATCCGACTGCAACGAATCACATTAAGTAATTTGGACATTAATCTGACCGAATTAACTAAGGGTGCGGGAGCGTTATCAAAATGGCGCCGTTGCCGGGGAGGCACGGCTTAGGTTAATTTTTAGCAAATTTTTGAGTGTTCGATTTTCATTCCCCGGGTAGTCTGACCCCCGGTTTTCTTGTAATTATTTTCTCTCATTTATTTTTGCATTATTCATTTTTATGTCACTCTCTGACCTCCATTTAATTTTTGTGCGAGGACCGCGAGGAGTCGGCGACACTTCGAGGAACCAGCATTTAAATTTTTGTTGAGTGAAAGAGAGGCATTGTATTTTTTATTCATTTTATTTCTTTTTCTTTTGCATCATTTCCAGCGGTTCCCGTTTGGGATCTCGCGCGTGTAAAGATAGTGGAAACTGTGTCCCGTGTGCTGTGTGGGTGAATTGTAACTTAGCTTGCACTAGCGGCTCCTCGAGCCACTCTAGGACTTGTTTGTGCTCGTAATCAATAGGACCACACAATACACTTAAAAGACGCACCTAGATCGCAGTACTTAGTCAAAATTAAACTGTTCTTCACGTTAATAGAACTGCCTGTCTAGGAGCGGCTTTTCATCGCTTGCATTTGCATGTAGAGTAAAAAGATTTCAATTCTGTTCTGCATCCTGCATCAAAAAGTGAAGGGATCATTATAAGTATTCTCTACTCAGCATACCATCATCGATTTTTCGTGCATCGGCTTTTCACGATTTCCCCCTCTGATTTTCTCACTTAAACTAAAAAGGAAATTGGGACTGTCCGATAGGCGTGCTTTGTGGTGGACTAATTAAAGTGAAAACCTAACTTTAAAATCGGGACTGCTAACAGTATTGACCAAAAAAAGAATAAAAACTGAAAATTGTTTGCGGGAGATTAATCCCCGACCTTGTATTCAGGCTGAGTGAGGGTACCTGAGTGTGTGTGAACACACTAAGGTAGAGCCCAAATCCCCGTCTTCCATATCACGTTCTAACTAATCCTAGCAAATATCACAAGCCGGATAATTTCAGATTCTGTGACTAGTACCAAGTAGCCTCCACCTGTCTCAGGTAGATAGGGGTGAAATTGCGGTACTTCACGACAAGCTGCCAGTAACCCCCCGGGGTGAAGTTCCGGCCTTGTCAGCCTCCGCCTGCTTGCAGCTAGATAGGGGCGTGGTCACTGAATCCATCGACTTGGGATAGGAGCGAAGAAAGGAAGGAGCGGCGGTATCTTCGACGACAGGATAAACAGGGAAGACGCATCCGGCTCTGAGCCGACTTCCCTCTAGGCCGCGTAATCCTTGCTATTCTTGCTTGAATATCACACTTAAAAACTACAAGATTAATTGGACTCAACTTTGAGTCCTTCACTGTGTTGAGTGTGAACCCAGGGTCTTGGATTTGTCTTGTTGCTTGCTTCAGGTAGGAGTAAAACCCTATCTTCTTCTCGCTTCATCAAGATGAGTGAATGGGGAGATCTCGACGTGCTATTCACTGATCTCTCTATGAGTCCCCCAAGTAACTCGTCTTTCTCGGTCCGAGCGCACCTTGGACCACCCAGGACTCATGACCCTCTTGAGTCCAGGTTCCCTCATGCTCAGGGTGGTTACTCTCAAACCAACCCTTTTATCTCCCCCGAGATCACCGAGGAAGACCATTGCCTCGGTAATCCCTTCCTTGATTCACCCTCTAACACCGATCTTATTTTCCAATCCCCAGAACTAGAGGGAGAAATGCCGCCAAGGATGCCGCCAGATGAGGACCAGATGCGACAAATTCTTAGACACCTCACCGAAGCCGAACAGAAAAATGCAGATCTCACGGCGCGGATGGGACAGATCATTGTAGCTGAAGGGATCGACCGACCAATGGTCGATACCTATAACCCAGCGGAGAACGAGATCCAAAACTGGTTAGCACCTGCAGCTCCCGACCAGGCATTCGAGCTGAAGCCCCACTTCCTTAGCCTGCTGCCGAAGTTTAACGGAAACCTCAGTGAAGAACCATACACCTTCCTCCGTGACTTCGAACTAGTGTGCAACAATCTTAGCCATCCCAATGTTGGCCAAGATTATATCCGGCTGAAGGCCACCCCGTTTGCCTTAGGAGATAAGGCTGCTCATTGGTTGAAAAACTTAGGGGTGGTATGTACTACCTGGATGCAGTTCAAGGACCTTTTCTTAAAGAAGTTCTACCCTCTCAGTAGAACTAATCAGATGAGAACAAAGATCGCCAGCTTCGCTCAAGGACCCAGCGAACCGTTCCATGAGGCTTGGGACAGGTTCAATGACTTAGTACAGAAATGCCCATGCCACGGCATTTCGAAGGCGATCTTGGTCCAGACCTTGTTCTGCGGTCTAACCCCAGAGATGCAGGGGTTAGTCGGCGCCGCCTGTGGAGGAAGCTATCTGAACAAGAACGAGCACGCTGTATGGAAGATCCTAGAACAGATGGCAGAAACCGGCAGGTCACAGGCCACAAGGGCCTATCAGTTGTCTCCCTCGATCTTATCCAACGAGACAACTAGAAGGACTGTTGCAGATCTGACTGAGGACCTCATCCCCAGCATGGGGATGATAGCCGACAAGCTTACCATGGTCGAGCAGATCCAGAAGAGAGTCGCGGAGATGGAGTCTCTTTCGAGCCTTCCCAAGAAAGTGGAGGAACTCTCTGAAAAGGTAGCTAAGATCAAGCTACCCGCCCCTTCTGCACCACTTGTGCCTGTACATCGAGTCCATCTTGTACAGGAACAGGCACCGGGGTCTCAGAGCAGCTGGGATCAGACTTATACCCAGCAGAACCATCATGCACCCCCACCAGTGGAGACGGAATACGAGGAGCCTCCACCTGTATACGAGATCAACGGGCTTTGGTATAGCCGTGACCTGCTAGTCCGGCAAATCGAGATGGGGAAGGATCAGGCACACCGCCCAACCCCAGTCTACCAAGAGACCAGGCCCGTCACAATCCCGCGATACCAGTCCAGGCCAGACTAAGGGTACCAGCCGCAGCAGCGCACCTACCAGCAGGGGCCAGCACCGTCCCATCAGAAGCAGTATCGGCACGGCCAGCAGGGCCAGTACAGGACCGCATCCACTCAGCAGCTATCCCAGCCCACCGAATTGGAGTCCCTCACCTTGGCGATCCAGACCCTGTCTGATAGGGTCCAACAGATGCAGAATGACTACCTGGACATGAGAACCGACATCAATCAAGTCTCTCGTGCCCAGGTCCAACAAATGGCGCCAAGGACCCCAATTCCCGCACAGGTTCAGGCCAACCCGAACAGCGTACACCAGGGCCAGAACCGACCTCGAGATCAGGTATATTATTCAGATAATTATCTATCTGAACATGAGATCCTTTCGTACGATAATGTTAATCATATGTCCCTCAGAAGCGGAAGGACCGTGACCATACCTGACCGGGCACGGGCGCAAAAGGAAGGAACCTCCGAAACTCTACCTGAGGAGAATTCGGAGGAAGAAGAGGAGGAGCATCACCACCACCACCGCCAGCGGAAGAAGAGGACATCTGAGTCCTCGAAGCAGCACTCTCGCATCCACCTAGAGTCAGCCGACACCGATGAGCCCGCACCTCCATCTGAGGAGGATCGTCCAGAAGAAGCGGAAGAAGCGTCACCGGTCTCGCCTCAGCATTTTCTTTTTGGTCAGAGTCCAAGTCCGAGTCTGTATCAGAGTCAGAGTCAGAGTCATGTCAAAAACTCAGTTCCAGAAGTTAATGAGAATATTTCAGCTCCAAAACCTGAGTTGGAGTCAATAATCCCTTTCCCCCGAGCTCTCAAGGGTGGAAAGAAGAAAATCAAAAAAATCCAAAAAGATGACCCTGAGATGGCTGAATTTTGCAATAAACACATCAAGGTCACAATCCCTTTTGACAAGTTTGTGTAAATGACACCTGCATTCCAAAAATACCTTAAAGTGAGATGCACACCTACTAGGGTTAGCAGGAAGACTAAAAGCCGTGTTGAGAAACACGTTTTATCAGTAGCCACGACTTGTGCAATAAAGAACTCGTTTCCTCGGAAATGAAGAGACATGGGTGCACACTATGTAGTGAGTCATGTTGATGACATCGCATTTGCACGCACTCTCCTGGACAATGGTTCCTCGATCAACTTGATGCCCACAGCCCTCTATGAGCAGCTTGATCTCGGACCTCTTAGGAAATCTAGAGCTATTCTGCAGTTTGCTGACAAATCCACTAAGAGGTCCCAAGGAGAGTTAAGGAACATTGTGATCAAGGTCGAGGGGCAAGAATACATGGTGGACTTCACTGTCCTAGATGTGGAAAACCCTCGTAATTGGAGAGATTCCCAGATCATTTTAGGTAGGCCCTTCCTCAGAACAGCGGGGGCCTTATTTGATTATAAGAATGGGAAGATTCAGTTCCAAACTCCAGGCGGAGATGAGGAACTTGAGATGAAGCAGACGAGATGGCAGAGACCGGACTCCGAATCCAGCACCGAGTACTCTTCTACCGGAACAGACTGTGAGCATGTAGACGTAGTTGGGCCATGGAGACAGAACCCAGCCAGCATCGATGTATCCATCTCCTTTGAAGATGATCCTGTGCATGAGTCAGTCTGCGAGATCCTCAGGAACGAGTACAGCTCTGAGCCTGCATCGCCCTACATCTTCGATGACGTAGAGGCCCAGTTGGGCCTGTCAGTCCTTACATCCTTAGGACAATCAAAAGATGAGGATGACGAGTCGGACGAGGCGTTTGCCGATTGCATGGAGACCTTTGACGATCCGACTCCAGAGCCGAGTTTGGTGGCAACTATTACAGAACATGATCCAGCCACTTCCAACACCGAACCAAATCAGATTGAGCCAGACTTCTTAGACGATCACACTATTCCTGAGCTCAAACCTCTACCCACAACCCTAAAATATTCCTTCCTTGCGGGCCAAGATAAGAAATTTCCGGTCAATATCAGTTCGCAATTGACCGAGGATTAGGAATCTCGCTTGCTAGAGATCCTGGAGAAGAACCGCAAGGCAATAGGCTGGAGCATTTCCGATCTCCACGGAATAAATCCCGCTCTGTGTTCGCACCATATATACTTGGAGAACGAAGCCAAACCCTCTCGTGAATTCCAACGCCGGTTGAATCCAAATTTACGAGAGGTTGTGAAGAAAGAGATAGAAAAATGGTGCGACGCGGGTTTCATTTACCCAATCTCCGACTCTAAGTGGGTGTCCCCAATCCATGTTGTCCCGAAAAAGTCGGGAATTCAAACGACCACCAACGAGGACGGAGAGGAGATCGTGACGAGAGTACCCACGTCGTGGCGCGTCTGTGTGGATTACAGACGCTTGAATGCCGCGACGAAGAAGGATCATTTCCCCCTACCGTTCATTGATCAGATCCTAGAAAGATTAGCTGGGAAAGAATTCTTCTGCTTCCTTGATGGGTTCTCGGGCTACAATCAAGTAGCCATAGCTCCGGAGGACCAGGAAAAGACCACGTTTACATGCCCCTTTGGTACCTATGCTTTCAGGCGCATGCCTTTTGGGCTATGCAATGCTCCAGGTACTTTTCAAAGGTGCATGATTGCTGTATTCGCCGAAATGGTCGGCGAATTCCTGGAAGTCTTCATGGACGACTTCTCGGTCCACGGCGATTCTTTTGAGTCCTCAAAAGATGTTGTGAGGTCAATCTGGTGCTCTCCTGGGAGAAAAGTCACTGCATGGTGACGGAGGGCAGAGTGTTGGGGCATGTCATCTCCAAGAGAGGAATGGAGGTTGACCCTGCCAAGGTGGACGTGATCAGACGTCTCCAGCCACCAACCAACGTAAGGCAGTTGCGGTCGTTCCTCGGGCATGTCGGATTTTATCGAAGATTTATCAAGGATTTTTCTAAGATTGCCCGACCGCTAACTGAGCTTTTAGGCAAAGACACGGAGTTTATTGTAGATCACAAATGTCTTGAGGCCTTTAAGCTGTTACAAGGAATGATCATGGACGCACCCATCTTACAAGCCCCAGATTGGTCTCTACCTTTTGAGATCATGACGGACGCCTCAGATTATGCCGTTGGGGCTGTATTGGGACAAAGAAGAGACGGCGTCCCGTTCGCAATTCACTACGCAAGCAAAGTGCTTGATTCTGCCCAGCGTAACTATACAGTTACAGAAAAGGAAATGCTTGCGGTAGTGTTTGCCTTGGATAAATTCAGATCTCACTTACTCGGATCCAAGGTAACTGTGTTCACAGACCACACGGCACTACGATATTTGATGGAGAAGAAGGACGCGAAGGCGCGTCTTCTTCGTTGGATTTTACTTATCCAGGAGTTTGATTTGGACATCCGTGATAAACCTGGAAAGAAGAACGTAGTGGCCGATCATCTTTCTCGTCTCGAAGATCTTAATACTTCCGAGGTTTCCCCGATTCGAGACTCCTTCCCTGACGAGTCGATTTTTGTTATCGACTCACTCCCATGGTACGCCAATATCGTGAACTATCTTGTCTCCAAGAAAGTTCCCGAGGATTGGCCCAAGAGCCAAATCGACCAACTAAAATCGGATGCTAGACACTACCATTGGGAGGATCCGATCCTTTTCTTCGAAGGACCGGATTGTGTCTGGAGACGTTGTATTCCTCAGGAGGAATACCAGAGTGTCCTTTCTTTATGCCATAGCTTAGAGGCAGGAGGACACCACTCCGGGAAGAGGACCGCATGGAAGGTACTTCAGTGCGGCTTCTACTGGCCGACTCTGTTTCGCGATGCCACCGCCTTCGCGAAGTCGTGCCCTGTTTGCCAGAGAATGGGAGGAACCGTTGGTTCCAAGGATGAGATGCCAATGCAGCCGGTCATCATTTGTGATGTCTTTGATGCCTGGGGCATCGATTTCATGGGCCCGTTCCCTGTCAGCCACGGGTTCGAATATATCCTCCTTGCGGTAGATTATCTGTCCAGATGGGTGGAGGTTATCCCGACCCGAGCCGCAGACAGCAGGACTGTCTGTAAATTCATCAGAGAAAACATAATCTCCAGGTTCGGGATCCCAAAGATGATGATATCAGACGGGGGTAGCCACTTTGTGAATCGGGAGGTGAAGAAACTCCTGAAGGACTACGGCATCGAATACCGTGTCGCGAGTCCTTACACCCACAAACCAATGGTATGGCTGAGGTGTCGAATAGGGAGGTGAAAACCATATTGCAAAAGCTTGTCCGCCCGGCCAGGAAGGACTGGTCTCAGATCTTAGATCAAGTCCTCTGGGCATATAGGACGGCTTACAAGACACCGTTAGGCACCTCCCCATTCCGAATGGTATTCGGAAAGCCGTGCCATTTGCCCGCAGAGTTAGTGCACAAATCAGAATGGGCAATAAAGAAGGTCAACTGGAACACACACCTAGGTCAGAAACACAGAGACATGGATCTGAATGAGCTTGTGGAAGTCAGAAACCGAGCATACGACAACAGTTTGGTGTACAAGGACAAGGTGAAGCGTTGGCATGATAGATATATCAGACGAAAGACCTTTGTTCCTGGACAAAAGGTATGGTTGTTCAATGCTAGGCTGAAGATTTTCCAAGGCAAGTTAAAGTCTAAGTGGACGGGACCATTTGTCATCCGTACGGTGCATGATAGTGGATGTGTCGAGATCTCAGATCTCGCAGATAACGCACCGACATTCCTAGTAAATGGGCAGTTGTTGAAGCACTTCGTTGAATCCAATGAACAGTTAGTCCATGTGGAGGAGATTGTATTCATGCGTGAGACAGATACAACAGATACATCTCAAGCCGCGTATGAAACCTTGCAGCAATGAACTCCAGCCATCAGCAGCATCTTCGAAAGATTCAGACCGACTCATCTGTATATATCATTCCTCATGTATATCCTATCCTTTACCCCATGATTCTAGTAACCCATCCCATCTCCACATCATCAAGCTATTATCTTGGACTATACTTAGGATGACCAGATCCTAAGTATAGGGGGAAGGGGTCACCCGAGTCGATTCACTGTACATTCTCCATATCACATTGGTCCTTATACTCATTTCCTACCGATACTTAGGTTGACCTGAGCCTAAGTATAGGGGGGACCGATGCCCGCATTGATACTCATCCACTTCCCATCTTTCCCTCGTCCGCCCCATTTCCGATCTTCTTCTACACTTAGGCTGCCAGAGCCTAAGTATAGGGGGGCGAGACGACTTCTATACTTTTTGCCCGTTTTGGCTCTCCTACGCTTAGCACGAGCTATGTCTTTTTCCTCGCTCTTCGTGCTCTGAGGACATAGCACATGCTAAGTATAGGGGGGCGTGTATATATTTCATATATACTTTACCCATAGCTCGTACTTTCGCGTATTTTTGTATATATTTTTAACAATAATTACGGGTGGGTAAAAATGCCAAAAAAATTGCAAAAAAATTGAAAATGAAAATGAATAAAGGCTTCTTATTTACTCGTGCGTATCATCTCTGCATCCAAGAAAAAGAAGAGTCTTGCATTTTCATAGCATGACATCTCATCTCATCTGCATACTTTGCATATGCAAAATGAAAAGCTAGTGGGTTCTGGACCAAGTTATGAGTAGATATTGAGGATGGACTTGAGTTGACCTTAATCCACCTAATTTCAGAGGAACCTTATAGGAACTGGAGTTAAGATTTCTCAGGTCAAGTGACTTAATTCTTTAGGTCCGCAAGTCTATGTTCACATGTCATCTTGATTAGTCTAAGTAGAATATCTCGTGCACACGCATGATTCTTATAGACAGTGACCTAACTTGGACAAGCACAATGCACGTAGCTCTTCATTGATGAGGTGGTGAGGAGGTAGAATCCCTTAGCTTGGAGTAGCACACGGGTGGAAATATCCGTCCTCCTCAAGGGAGGGTAGTGCGTCTCAACCTAGTCTAATGGTGTTGACATCTAAGGACAGGATGCTGTGGGTTGCAATAATGCTTCAAAAGAGGGATAGTCTACTGGCTCAAGAGGAAAAACTCCTGATGTACATGCTGCTCTTTTCGAAAAAAATGCAAAAACTCCAAAAAATCAGGCAGGTTCAAGGAAAAAAATAAAATACCTGTCGGAGAATGTATACTAATAAAGAAATGCAGCTGGATGACTTGGCTACACTGGTCAGGCATCCCGGGATAGGTAGCTACACTGGCTACCGTCCATTCTCTTCTCTACCCCCTCCTCTTGAGTTGGTCGCACTTGAACTTAGAAGGGAATACCCCGCTCCTCGAGGAAAGAGTCACTGGACTGGGTTATTGAGTTACCTTGTTAGAGGAGGCTGGTTCCGAGCCATTTCTGATGTGGAGAATTACAAATCACTTACACAGTACAAGTAAGAATCATAGTCATCAGAAATTTGCGTTTGAGGATTTGTTCTGACTTGACTATTGAGGCGTCTTGAATAGAAGACTTGTGGAACTTGAAGTCTGTTAGGTCTTAAGTTCAGGTCCAAATAAGGTTCCGCCACACAATTAATCCAAAGGTCGAGTCAGGCTCCATTTTTCAACTTTTGTTCATGACCTTGGTTTGGAACCCAAAATCATTTCACTCTTGCATTTCATTTAGTTGCTCGGGGACGAGCAAGGTTTAAGTATAGGGGGTTGATGAATCTGTGATTCATCACTTCAAAAGTCAAAAATAGAGCCTTGTTCCCGAGAAAATAGAGGCATATTTCCCTTTATATTGCATAATTAGCATTCATGCATGTAGTCATAAATCATACATTTTAGCAGCTCATTTGCATTGAATAAGAAGCCTAAATCCCTTGTAAAATATCCAATCCCTAAAATAACCTCTTCTCTATAATATATACTCCTTAGTTAATAACATAGGGAAGAATGCCAAAAATCACCCTTGTAAAATAGCCAATAAAGCCTTAGGCCCCTTGTACACTAAAATACACATAAAGTCCTCATGCAAACTCCAAATTAGGTCTACTTACTTTTAGAATACTACACATTAAAAGACCTTTAAAATGAGACTAATTTCATTGAATTTGGAGCTTGTATGAGAAAGTTGGGTTTTTGGGCCACTTTGTATACTACATATGTATATTTATGTATCCTTGTATTTATGTATCATATTTGACCTCATCTCCGTCTTTGTTCAACATGAAACTTGTAGATCTCATCGGGATCTACAACTTTCATGTTTTGAGTTTTTCCAAATTCGGCTCCTGCTTCTCTCTACAAGTGTATTTCTCTCCAACCACTCACAGCAGGCCACGTGGCGCCCTCTGGTTGCGCCACGCGGCCCGCTTCCCCTCGCCTCACCCGCCTGCGTCCTCAGCCGTTGGATCTCGCTTCAGATCCAACGGTCCAGCATTTTCCATACGCGCTTAAATCCATAGCCATCAGATCTTCTCTGGCCTTGATCCGCACCGCACATTAGCGCCTTCACCAGAGCCATCCACGTGGCTGCATCTAAGCCGCTTGATCAGACCCTTGATCTCTCCATCGCAGCCGCCCCTCTCCCAGCGAGTCTCGGCCCTTCGATCACCCCTATCTCTTCATCTAAACCGTCCGCTCACGCCTTCACCAGTGCCCACCATGTGGCGCGCTCTCGGCCCATCATCACCGAGCCCCGATCTCATCCTACCCGCTCACCACGCTTTGATCACCACCGTTGGATCACAAGATCCAACGGTGGAGACCTCGTCTCCTACCTCCAGGCGCCCCTCTCTCCCACGTCCCCTGCCTTGCGGGAGGGGCGCCCCCTTCCTATTCTTGGACGCACGTCAGCCATCCTCTCCGACCACAAACACCCCCACGACGTCGCCCACTCGTCCCTTATCCTCGCCATCTACCTCACACTCCACCACTCCCACCAGAGACGCCCCACGTCGACCACCAACTTTGCCTCGTCAGCAGCCAACCAACCACCTTCACCTTATAAATACGCCACCACCGGCAACGTTCATCCCCATCCGCCACTCCAGAGAGGTGCCTCGAGCTCAGATCGATCCGTTGGTGACAACAATTGGGTGTGTCTTCGAGCGAAGACAAGGTTCTTCTCCGGCGAGATCCACGGCAAGCTCTGCCGTGTCGCAGCCTCCCTCCGCGAAGCTGCGCGAGCTCGGGACCCTACCGATCCCTCGAGCGAAGACCTGGAGCTCAAATCTGAGCTCCATTCCCCAGGTAGCCCCCCTCCATCCATCGTCCGATCTTTCTCTTATTTTTCTCCAATTTCTCCGACTTGATTCGCCGCCACCGGCCACCTTCTCGCTCCCAATCCACCTCGACGAGCTTAGCGTCGAAGCTCCCATCCTCGCTGACCCATCTACACACCCTGACGACGCTCTCGCACTTTTCCGACCAACAGCTCCGCCACTTGGTCGGAGCTCATCTCCAGCGCACCTCCTTCACACCATAGGCCTCGCCGACCATCTATATCTCTCCACGAGCACTTGCACGCCTCGGCTATCTCTTCTAACCCCCTGCAGGTACTTGGCTTCTCACTGAACGGAAGCTCGCCGGAGCTCCCTTCGAGCTTCACCGGCAGCGTGACCCAGACCTCCTCGCTCACTCCTGAGGGCACAGTAGGCTTCGTCGACCATCAGCGCGTCTTCTGGAGCACCTCCGACTCGCCATCGACCTCCACCGACGACGGGAAGGACGGGAGGAGCTACAGCCCGATCGCCGGAGCCCCGCCTTCTCCTCTGCAGGCGGCGGAGGATCGTCGGGGAGGACGAGCAGCTGTCGTTCGATCACCCGATCGAACGATCCTCACGCCGCCACGCGTCCCCTCACCGCGGCCGTCCTCAACCATTGATCTCCCCCCCAGATCTGAACGGTCTTCACGTCGCCACGCGTCTTCATCGCCAACCTTTGGATCGACCTTGATCCAAAGGCCCGCAGGCCGCCACGTCGACGAGTCCGAGCCTCTGCCTCCAAGCCTAGGCTCGGGCGATCCGAGGCTACACCGAGCCTAGCTCCGAACCTCCTGAGCCCCCGAACCTCGCTCCGAACCGCCGCAGCCCTCCGAGCCTAGGTCGCCCACGTGAGGAGCACGTGCGGCCTGGGTAAATTGCACAGAGGCCCCTGGAGCTTTCCAAAATTGCAAAGAGGTCCCTGTGAAGCAGACCCACGTGAGGAGCACGTGCACTGTGGAGAATTTGCACAAGAGTCCCACACAATATAGGTAATTGCATTTTAGTCCCTGTCTGCATATTTGTTTATCGAAATTTTAATTTCCTGTATTGCATTTGCACTCCTGTGTTTGCATGCATCCCTAGGTTACATTTTATATCATTTTGAAATTCTAAAAATTGCATTTTGTTTGAAATTTTGTCCTCTGTCTATTGGTACACGTGTCTTATTTTTGTAAGCTCATTTGAATTATTAATGAATTGATTGGTGAATTGTTGACATATTTTGCCCAGTGACACCTTTTGATTTTTAATTAAATCTCTGTGCCTTCAAAAATTATCAAAAATTCACAGTAGCTTAAGGACATCATTTTTAACATACCATAAAAATGTCATAACATTTGCACGCATATCGAGGCCTAAATAAATTGTTTAGTGATTTTCTTAAATTAATTTTAATTAATTCATTTCACAGTGAAATTAAGTTCTGTTAATTTTCCTAGGTCCCTTATCATTAGAGCCACCTAGGATAATTTTAGTTCTTGAAAAAATTTGGTTTGATATTTATTAAAAATTAAATACTGAAAATCACTCTGTCTATTTATTTAATTCACAGTAAATTCATTTAGTGTCGAAAAATTCCAAAAAAATTAATGTAGGTTCTTTTCATCATAATTAACCATCTGGCCAATTTTCATGATTTTTGGACTTCATTTGATACCATAATTAAATAGAACATTAAATTGGCCTGCATTGTCTGCATAAGTCTGCATAACTATTAAAAAGACCAAAATAATTACTCCTCGAAAATCAACACTTGAATAATTGCTCAAATTTATCTAAGGAGACAGATGCCTCCCTCAGATCGACCTTGGACTTCCACCAAGTAAAAAAATTGCCGCTTAGAATTAACTTCACATTAATCGATAAGTGGTTTTTGATTAACCCCTCGTATCCGACTGCAACGAATCACATTAAGTAATTTGGACATTAATCTGACCGAATTAACTAAGGGTGCGGGAGCGTTATCACTCTATAGCTTAAGAAAACCAATAAAAATCACTGACATTTCTCACTAATTTATTAATTTGGTGCTGTGAATTAGTGCCTATTATTAGTGTACATCAATATACTTGTTATTGTACTACTATTTTATGTATTTATTATTTATTAAACAATCCAATAAAAATTAGAATAATATTATGTATAATTAATTTAACATAATTCATAAAATAAAAATAAAAAAAGAAAATATAATTAATTAAGTAATTTAGTTCATTAAATTACTTGTAAAATATTTTATGTATATATTTGATTTTATTTATCTTTGAGGTCTATATGAAAGTTTGTAGATCTCATTGAGATCTACAACTTTTATGTTGAAAGCTTCTTCTAGTTATTTTTCCTTTTATTTATTTTCTATTTTTTACTATTTTCTGTAGTTATTAATTCTCATTGTGTCACGTGGCTCCATCTGAATGCACCATATGGACCCACCTTTTCACTTCATTTCGCCCCACTTTGGACTACTGGATCATCATATCCAATGGCTCAGAAGTTGTCATCAACATCTAGTCTTTAGCCCAAGAGTCGCAAGTCTTCATACCTAACCAACTTCTATACCTTATCCCGTCCACATCCAACAACCACCCTTCCAACCCCCAATGTCTATCGCTTCCTTGATCTTCAACTATCTTCACCCAACCTCTAGACACCTCTCTCTTCTTACGTGCTTCTTCCAACCAACGATTGAAACCACCATCTTCACCACCTGAACCGCCAAACTTCTCCTCCTCAAAATCTTTCCTCCGGCCATGGCAACTGTTCATCCACCACTTCAGAGAGATTTCCCTAGCCTTGAGCTTCACATGTGATAAAGAGTGAGTGCATTTCAAGAGCCATCATGGTGTCTTCTTCACCAGTGCGATCCAAGGCTACTCTGCCTTGCTGCAGCCTCAATGCTTCTTGAGCTTCGAGTTGGTGACCTCCAGTCCAACAAGCGAAGATCAGAGTTGTAAGAACTCCATACTCCAGGTCCATTTCATCTTCTAGTTCGTCAATGTGACTCATCTTCTTCCTCAAATTAGTTCAGGTAAAATTTTCGATCTTAGTCCCTCTAAGTTTCACCTTTTTAACTTGATCATTTTGAGGCCAATTCGCTCTTCTCATATGGTTATTATCATCACCGATCTTCATGCTTTCACACATACCTTCCAGTGGAGCTCCTCCATTTCGTCGTCTTCGTGACCACTCGATCCATTTCTTCTTCTTGCACAGAAGAAGGACCCAAGCAGGGTTTATTTCTTTCGCATGATTCAACCCTCCATTCCGACCTAAAAGCATCACAAGGTTTGTTCTTGTCTTGGACATTGCTTTCCTAACGTCTTCAGATGATAAGAGACTTTGATAGATCGAAATTTATGTTGAGTTCCGAGCTTGAGTTTACATGTCGGATCCACTTCTTCGATAAAGCCTTCCTGCATATATTTGATTTTCAGCACGTCTTCTTCTTCTTCTTCGCCATGATTTAAGGAATATAGTGACCTTCATATCGAGAGGAGATGCAAGGAGGAGTGTCCATCGGAGCTCCGCTCGCCCTCTGTTTCCTGCAGGGGAGAGGGAAGAACAAGTGAAGCAACAATCATTTGATGAGGCTGCTACGATTTGAACCGACGGTCATCATTCATTCCAAGCCTCCACTCGAGGCAAGACCTTAAACCTTAATGTCAAATTTAACCAAGCCTACACCAAACCACCTACGAGCGACGCGTGGCCCAAGCCATGCAACTCGAGCTTTGGTCTGATCACATGCAGTGCATGTGACTTTGGAGAAATTGTAGAGAAGCTAAAAAATTCTTCAGAATTACATATAAGTCTCCGCCATTTGGAAAAAAATTCATAAATATCCCAGTAAGTTACTGTATTTGCATTTTAGTTCTTTTTAGACTTAATTGTAATAAAATAAATTTGTTTTCTTACATTTATGCCCCTATAGTGTTTTGTCAGTAACTTGTGGACCATTGCTCGGATTTTAACGAAATTGGTATCATTCGAAAGATTTTTCATGCTCTTCAATTTAGTGTATTTAAATCATAGTTTTGATCTATATTTCATGCATTGAATGTTAGAGAGTTAATTTTGACTGTTCAGCCTTCATATTGAATTAATATGAAGTACAAATATGTTGAAGCTGCTTTCCTCTTGTCACTGATCTCTCACTATTTAAATCATTAATTTCGCAAGTATTAATCTGATTAAATCAGGAGCATACTTTTGTGTTGTATATCATTGCTTGGATATCGTATTATTGTTTGTCATCCTAAATAAGTGCATAAAAATTTGTTGAAAAAATATGCATTTTGTGTGTTCTTTGCATTGTGCTTAACCGAGAATCCCAGAAATTATGTAAATAATTAATTGACCATTATGTTTAGTTAAATAATTGCTCGTGTCCCTATGTTCGATCATGGACTTACTCAGGTATAAATTATAGCCAAGAAATCTTCATGGAGATATTCTCTCGGTTTTGTGAATTGTCGATTGGCATGTGATACAACGAGAGCATATTAATATTATCGATTGATGATTCATCAATATGTCAGACGTTATCTTCGAATCTTCTAGTTCAGAATTTTGTGAAAATTTTCTCAAATAATGCAAAAGAATATAAGATGAGCCTAATAGAAGAACTAAATTATTTTTTAAGACTACAAATTCATTAATTAAAATATGAAATTTTTATATCCCATACCAATTATAATATGGATATACTTGGCAGATTTGATGTGATAGATGCCAAAGGAAAAGCCAATCCTATCATTGCATAAAGTATCATAGGTAGTTATGATTAAGAAAAAGTATAGATCAGACTTCATATCAGGGAGTGATTGGATCTATGCTCACTTGATAGTAAGTAGGCCTGATATTCCTTTCAATACTTTCTTATATGCTTGACTTTATGCATCACATAAGGAATTAAACCTCTCTACAGTAAATAGGATGATACATTACGTAAAAAAACTCAATATTTTTTTAATCCAAGAACCCCATCTTTCGATTTGCTAAAACATAATTGTGTTGACTATGTAAGATGAAAAATAAATAGAAAGAGTATTAGTAGCACTTGTCAGCTTCTAGATAACTTGTTAACATCTTGATTCTCCAAGAAGTAGAACTATGTTGCACTACTGATGAAATCGTCAAATGGCAGTAATAAAATACTCTCGTTGTAGCACGACTCAAATGACAATCAACAGAATCAAGATAGAATCTCCACGAAGAGTTATCGATTTAATGTATACTTGTGTAAGTCCAGGATCGAACACAGAGTCACAAGCAACTATTAAATTAAACTTAATGGTTGTTTAATTATTTTAATGATTTTTAGGTCCTAAGTTAAAAACAATGCAAAAATTAGTGACATTTCAAATCATTTTATGCATTTATTCAAAATGATATACACTCATACAATGAATAACCAAGGACATATAACACAAAACTATGCTCCTGTTTAAGTAAAGAATTACTAGTAATTTAGATTAAATTAATTGATGATAACTCAATGTCAATTAAAGCCAATTCAACATATGAATATATTATTATAATCTAATTAAGAAGGCAGAATAGACCAATTTAATACTCTAAAATTCGATGTGTGACATGTAGATCAAAAATATGATCTAAATACACTCAATTAAAGAGCATCAAACAAGCTTCCAACGACACTAAATTTATTAATGTCAGACTATGGTTCACAAGTTATGGATGAAACACTGCAGGGTCATAAGTGAAACATGTTTATTTTTAGTACAAAAGATTCCAAATGGACTAATATGCAATTACAAAAACCTGCCGGATAGATTTTACAATTTGTCTAAAGTACGACGACTTATATGTAATATTGAAGAATTCTTGGGCTTAGATGTAACTTTTCCAAAGGCATGTGTGTTGCAAATGATCATATTGAGGTTCGAGTGGAGGCTTGGGCACACTTGGCACTCTCTTGTCGTTCAGCTTAGGCTCGGATGCTCCGAGCCTTAGGCATGAAGCAGTGCTTCATGTAGAGGCTCATAGTCACTGATGGTCGTTAGATCTGATCTGGAGAATTAGATCCAACGGTTCCTGTAGAGTTTGTTCTTCCGTCTTCGCCTTGAAAGGTGGCGATACAATGACGCTCCGATGAAGCCCCACATTCCCCTATGTGTGTCTCCTCGTGCTCCGAAGGCTGCTAGACCTTCGTGAAGGTTCGACAAAGCTGATGATGACCTCCAGAGAGGCTAATGCTGGCAAGAAAGGTAGATCAAGTGTGGCTCGTCAAAGAAGAATAGCTTGATCAGAGTTTCGTACTTTTTCTGACCATTGTTGTTCTGTAGAGTTAGAATGCTAAGCCCAAGCAATTGTGATACTTTTGGTATGATTAGGTTGCGGAATGATGGGATAAAGACTGACAGAAGAAGAAGCCCTTATTGGGTTCTGCTCTCTTGCAGAGAGGAGAGATGGATCAAATGTTAACGACGATGGATAAATGGAAGGAGATTAACAAGGATAATGTGTGTATGATAGATGGTCACCGATGGTTGTCGAAGGTTCAGCAGTGTGACATGAATAGAAAAATACTAGTTGTAAGTCAGAGAAACACAAGGGAAATGAAGTTTAGAAAATCATACCTGAAATTAGATGAAGATGATGGAGATGGTTTTTGATGCATCTTGAGCCAATGTGAAGCTTAGAAACTTAGTCTTCGCTTGACCACCGTGGCGATGGTGGAAGATTGAGTAGTCGGTCAATGACCTGCAACTTGGTGATATCACCAAGGATCTCACCGGAGAAGAAATAACGGTTATTGCTCTTGTTGAACCTTCACTCCATGTCACAGGTGGAGCACCAAGCCTAGGGACACTCTCCGAAGTGGCGGATGCGATTACAGATGGGCATAGATGGTGTTTTGAGGTGGACTTAGGTGGTTCAGGTGGTAATCAGGGCGGTTTCAATTGCCAATTAGGAGAATCACGTGAGGAGGATGAGGTAACTGGAGGTTGGGCGAGGATGGCAGTTGATCGAAGAAAAGGGTGTCGGGGGTTAAAGGGTTGCTTGTCGGAGGTGGTTGAAAGAAATCGGTGGAAAGAGGCAGATACAAAGAGTTGCGTATGTTGGAAGGATAGGCTGGAGGTTGACGATGGGCTCACAGTCGTTGGATCTAATGATCCAACCGTCCATAGCTAGGCAAAGTGGAGTGTAGAGGTGGGGCCACGTAGTGCATCCAGATGGTGACACATAGCCCAATAGGAATTCAGACAAATATAAAAAAATAGTATACAATAGAAAAGGAATACAAGGAAGAGGAATTAGAAAAAATGTTCAACATGAAAGTTGTATATCTCGATGGGAACTACAACTTCCATATAGAACTTAGAGAAATAAAATCAACTATACACAGTTATTATTTTTGCAAGTAATTTAATGTATTACTTTATTTTATTTTCTTATTTTTTGGATTTTATTTTATTAATTAGGTTAATATATATAATATTATTCTAATTTTTATTGGATTTCAATAATTAATAAATACATAAAATAATATCACAATAATAGGGTGAATAATGTATAATAATTATAAGTATTTATTCAAAATACATACATAGTTAATTAGAGTTAATTATTAATTATTTTTATTAGTTTTCTTAAGCAAAATAGATAATAATTAATAATAATGTAGGTAAATATGGGATTCATCAACTACCCACAATAGAAGCATAATATATTTCAATTTCACTTGTTTGTTCTCAAGTTCTACGAATGAAATAATTAATATTAGACTTCAGCTAAAACTTTGAGAAGACCAAGATTCAATAAGCTTGTTAAAGAATCCTGTAAACCATTCTAGAACAAATCACATTAATATTAAATGTAATTTCCTACGAGAGACCGTGTTACACGGAAAAATAAAACTAGACATTTATAGGAACACTTGATCAAATAGACAGCATCTTCAGCAAGCCATTAAGTTTTGATAGGCTTACCGATATTAGAAGATAATTAGGATTGTGTTCATTGATTGATTTGGCTTAGGATTTTATGGAAACTCATCCAAAAAAACTTTGGATAGTCGGTTGTTCAATTCCTCAGTTTTTTGTTCCCTTCTGATACTCGATTGATTACGTGGGAGCATAACCTCAATTTCAAGGTTGGCAACTTTGGCCGACTCACAATCCTGATGACTCGAATCAAGGCTTCCCAGCTAATTGATTTTGATGTCAGCCATCTAATTTACAAATACTGACCCAACCCGTTAGTCGGCTGAAAGGCAAAAGAAGGCTAATAAGCTAATAAGTCTATCTCGTATGCCCGTGCTTTGTCTGAAATAACTACATCTTAATGTCTCCAAGATGCACTTACCGCTTTATATATAGAGCATTCTACTTGTCCTAAAAACACAACTACTCAAGGTTCTCTCTGCTCAAGCCTTCTCCTATTCCTGTTTTATTCTCAAGTCATAAAAAGCTGCACCTATGAACCCAACTCAAGCTCTAGTAATTGTCGAGGATCTCCACACAACATTTTGGAATTATATCTCATCCTAGAGGATGCACAAGTCCTATGGGTGAAGTACTTGAAGATGATCACTGCACGATTGATCGTTTTGGCAAATTCAATAGATACAAACTTCATGTCGTTCTGCAACGACCATGGATCTTTCGTCGGGCATCACCGTCGTCTACCCCGGGTTGGTATGTATGTTCTACACCAACTTGATTACTTTGGATGATGAACACGAGCAATACCCTCACATTCTTTTTCATCCTTAAATAGTTTACTATTAAATGGCGACATAATTACTCTTGTATAGTGGTAGAATGATTATACAAAAGGATGCAAGAAAAATCCATAATCATAAGAGTTCATATAACACCTCATATATACAATTTTCCTAAACATGCAAATCCACAAATCTAAATATAGAAGTCACTTGAAAATTAGATGTTTTTTATAATGTCTCTAACCCCTCATGATGTGAGGGGGTATACCTACTTCCCCGAAATCAACCAAGCTCGTCGATCAATTAATGAGAACAATATTTTGAGATGGGATAGCTTCGCGCACCACTGATGAGTGGACATCATCAACTGAGGGCATTTGCATGGAGGCACAATGCCAGCAATGTCTTAGTAGAGTTGGCATAACACAATACATGCACAATTGTACGATCGATGATGTGAGCATGCATCAACATGTAAATGTGTTTGGTAGTTCCATGTATAAGGATGCATCAAATGGTTAAAGAGATATAGTCAAATATGAACATACATGGCAATGCACTTGTATGAATGGATGCAATGCGATCCGTGAAGGTGTATAGACTAGCCGCAACTAATGAGTACAAGTTGGGGTATGCATGCTCAGTGATACACACATGAACAACTTAGAGCATCAAAGGAGGCTATAAGGAGAAGTATGTTAGATGCTAAACTAAGAAGTCTTAAAGGATATCTAATGGGAAGAACATGTGTTAACCCAAGGTCATGAGGTTAGGATTTGAAGGATTTCACTTACTCTATAGATAGCTAAGTTAAAGTTTCTTGAGAAATGCGTGAATGTCTCTTGTTTTCCATAGCACGAGATGAAATGGTTAATGGCATTTAATGGAACAATCTCAAGAGTTGCATCAATATGAATTGTAGTGGGGATCTTCTGTTGACTTGGTCTAGAAGACTTAGCAAAATCTATGTATTATTTGAGAGATGGACAAGCTTTCAAAGGGGACAAAAGAGATAAGGAATGTGAAGTGTTGTTGTGGGACATGAAGAGTTGCTATGGAATATGAAGGTTGTCATAGAACCAGAGTTGTTATAAAACCGAAATAGTCTGTGTGTCTTTAAGTCATTGATGATGTAATAGTCATTATGAGTGCATTCATTTTTTTATGAAAAAGAGGGTGAGCTCCTGAGTTGGGAGTCACGCACAATGTTTATATTATATCAAAAGAAGTGATACGACATATTTTACCTTGACTCCTATAAACTCAAGAGAGCCTTACAATGAGAAACAATATTTTTCTAATAGAACCTCTAATTTTTAAAAATGAATTGTGTGTTCATTTACGTAATGAGTGCATAATGAATGAACTCATTATAAGTGCATTCATAGAGTAAGTTTCATTTGTATATAGAAAGAAAAGCCTTGTATTTGCCTAGTGTGTGCGTGTGCATGTGCGTGTGAGCGTGCACGTGGTGTGTGATGGGTTCTAGTGAGAGATACATGTAGTTACATATGTTTGCTCATTGAGGATCGTGGTTAATCATGGATTCTTGCAGTTGGTCATGAATGCTTGAAGAGGGTTGTAAATGAAATACTTATATGCATCAAAAACCTCGAGTTTCACGGGGTAAATACATTCAAAAGGGTAAATTTTAGCCAATGGTGCAGCTACCATTGGTGGGAAACTCGCTTTAGGAAAAAATAGTAAAACTAATAATAAAACAAGGAATCTTCGATGTTATGAACTAATAAATTCATCAAATGAATCATAATAATAATGGAAATAATCGAAAAAGATGAAGCATTATCATAAATGGGGGAGGGTTGGTTAACTTTTGAGAGTTAGAAATTTTGATTAGCATGACAACAATAAAATGTGGTATAAAAAATAAATAAGTTTATTTTCTATTTTCATTTCTTTGCTAGGATTTGATTTGGTGGGAAAGATATATGATAAGGATGAGATATTATTATTAGTCATTTATCTGTTTTTTTTAAATAGCTGATAAAAGGTAGGAGGACAAATTATCATTATCGTTGTCATTATTACTATTACTAGGAGTAATTCAAAATGTGAATAAACTGTAATCATTGGTTTAAAAAAGAGGATAAGCGGAAGAGAGAATAAGAATAAGATACAAGTGCACAACATTTGTTCCCGATAATGAAATCTATAGATAAAATCGTGTGTCCGAGAGTACAAAATCCTTATCCATCTGAAGAGGATCTAAGAGGAAAAATAAAATAGGGATAAATAGCAGTGGCATGTAATATTCCTGTCTCCTTTGGATAAAGGTGCGTCTGCTCTTGACGTTGCATCTTCGATTTCTTTTTATTTTCCCATCTATGGTTTAGATTCATTACATCGTTCTATTATTGCAATCTGCAATGATTACTGTTGGTCGCGTTCGAAGGCATTTCAACCTTTCCTCAAAACCCAACTCCAAACTGCATGTCAGACCAAACAAGGAGAAGACATGACAGTTGTCTCACGAGGCGTGTCAAGAATCTATAAAAGATTAAGTGCTTTTTTATGATAAATAAATAAATAAGTGTTTGTGTAGATCTGACAGGAGTTTATGGGCTGATGGGATTGACGAGTGGGACCTTTACAGTGGGATATGCTGGTCTTAAAGCTGCTGCAACAAAAGTGGTGAAGTACAAGAAAGCATGCATTGATAATCAACATACCTTCATCCTTTTGGTTTTGATACCTTCGGATTCTTGACACCAAAAGCTGTTGAGCTTTTGAAGAGAGTCCAAAAAAACATGAGCAGTAATGTTATGGCTCATAGACTTATGGGTGTAGTATTTAGAAGAATCGATTTTGCAATTGAAAAAAGACTAGCGATGCAGCTTGTTGCTCGCTTGTCCCCTATTTCGATGTAATTTGATTTTTATAAATTTTCTTCAATGGATACAGAATAATTCTTCGGGGAAAAAAGATGCTAATATCGCACACGTACGTGAGATATTAATACACAGATGGAGGCCATGCAACTACATTAAGATTGTAATATTTGACAATATCGCAACATCTCTTCTTGTAGGTTAGGTATTTTTATGTGGAAAATGTTAGAGACACGACCCGCAGGTATCTCCTTTGCTCAGATATCATATGAACCCTCAGATGTGGACCCCCTTATACGAATATGGATGTGCAATCACCGCCGCCATGGAAGCACGTGAAGAAAAGAAAAAACAAATGTAATGTCGATCACCTCTCATGACCATCGGAGAAGAAAGATCACTATAAGAAGAAGGAGTATAACTCTCTCAGTTACCTTCCTCTCTTTCTCTCTCTACTCTTGTAGTATTCCCTTTTACGATGGTAATGGCAATGCCTTCACCCCACCATATATAGTCTAGTTACAATCTCATAATCTTATTCCTAATAGGAATATAAAAAATATATAACTCGAGTACTATTATGATTAAGAGTTTAATCACCTTAAGATTCTCAATTTTAATTTAACTCTAATCTTAACAAAAAAATAGTATTAAAATCCATGATAACATGAAGTTGTACAAACAAGTGCATCTTAAATGACTTCATCGTAATGATTGGACGATCGCAATATGTGGCCACAGTCTAATTTAAAACTAATTCTGTTTAATCGATTGAGTAACTCACCTTCCACCTAAAATATTGCATTCCAATTTCAACAATTACCTTTTCCTTAAAAAACAAAATTAAAATAGCTCAGCAAATGAAATATATAACACTAGAAAATGCCATTTTTATAAGAGATCGGAAGCATGCAACTCATCTGTATATAACCTACGTACTTATCACCTACCAGTAACTAGAGATGAAAATGGATCGGAATCTCGATTACGGATCGGATATATCTATTTTATTATCCATGTTCGTTTCGTCTCTATCGAATACAAATGCAAATACTTATATGATTTGGATATGCATTAAGGAAATTATATCCTTAAAATTAAATATGGATACGAATTCGAATAGGATGTTTATCGAATCTGAATATGGACCAAATCAATATCTAATCCAAATATGAATCAAGTATAGAGTGAATCCAAATATGGATCCAATAAACATGGAATCTGAATACATATCGAATAAAGATCAGATACGAATATGAATTGAATTTTCGTCAAATTTCATGATGACTTTTAAAAATGGTAATGAAAATACTAATAAATTACATCATGATAAAATGGAGCGTTGAGGTGACCAATTGCCTTCTTGACCGGAAGCAAAAAGGGGATATGATTTCGTAACTTTTATTCGTGCATATCCCCAAATAAATAGGAATTTATTAATAACATTAATATAATATAATATAATATAAAATATTATACACTAATATAATAACACAAAGTTGTAGCTTATATTAAATTAACTAATATATAAAACAAGAGAGTAGGGAGTATGCATCTAGGTACGTGCAAGTTTACATGCATTGGGGCCTCTAACTTTCACCTTTTTTACTTTTTTCAAACGGAACTTTTGGGGATGTAATTAGAATGATAAGTGGAATATGTATTTCAAATTTCATGTAAAATAGATATTTCTAACATTTTAACATGAAGGGGGGTAATTTCAACAATTTTAATACCGTTAAAATTTGGCAGCCTCGATGGAGGGTATAGAAGTCTCGAATTATGTTCCATTTGAAATGATAACATTGTATCAAAGTTTCATTCAAAAAAGTAAAAAATGGAAGTTAGAGGTATGGGTGCATGTAAACTTACATGCACCTGGGTCCATACTCCCTATTCACATAAAATAATAATATACGGATCTAAATCTGGATATTCAAGCCATTACCATATCTGTATTTGTATCCGAAAAACATTTACAACCATATTCGATCCGTTCGATTAATATTCAGATATAGATATCTATATTCGATAAGCAGATATTCGAATATATCCGTATCCGTTTTCATCTCTACCCGTCGATTTGTATGAAAATTTGAAATCGCACATGCTGCAATAACAGGGCCACTTGCACTCTTTCATTTAAGGATGCAAACGAATAGGGATATATCCATATCCGATCCGTCACTGTATCCGTTTTATATAGATTTTGACATCCGCATCCGTATCCATTTTAAAATGGATACGGATGTGGATATCATTTTGATATCCGTAAACATCCGTATCCGTATCCGTATATCCGTTTTCATATATAAATATAGTCGTAGATTTATTTTTAACCATATATAACATAATTCTCTACCTCCTTTTACAATATTTATATAATTTTTATAATAAAATACATTTAGTAAATTAATATCATGTATTTTCCATCCAATTCTTATATATTTAAGTCGATTCTATAGAGTATTTCTAACATTACTCATGTGCGATCAATATCCGTTTTACATCCGTATCCGTTTTTTAAGGATATGGTAAGATAGTTTTAAAAGCCGTCAATATCCGTATCTGCATCTGTATTCGTATTAAAAAATGGATAAGGATATGGTAATACCTATATCCATATCCGTATCCGACTGTTTGCATCCCTACTTTCATTCCAAGACAGAGAATAAAGAAGTAGAATATGTGCTAAGGGAGTTTATTCTCTTATCCCGTTTTTTTAGTTTGGTAATGGAATATAACGGAGTTATTCATGCTTCTCGTTGATTTGTAATTCCGAAGAACGTAAAATACTTGGCAGTTTTTGTGGAAATACTAGTGTGGAATATATAGTATGAAGAAAGGTTAAATATTATCTAATATCTAGACAAGAAATAAATGCCAAAAAATAGTTGTGGGATAAAGATCGGGTCTTTGAAATAAGAAAAGAGATATTTACACTTATAATTCTGAGTAATTTCGTAATTACAATCATAATCTTATGTAATCGTCAATTACACCCATGATCCTAAATATAGCTTAACTCTTACACCCATAACATCGTGTTAATCCATCCAATTTCCCGTTAATTATGATGGTATCCGTCAAATATTTTATATTTTGACACTTTATATTCCCACTATTTACAAATAAATCCTCCCCCTTCCTCCCACCGACCACCTCCTCCTCCAACATCCATCTCCTCTTCCCCTCCACCCGCCAACCAACTCCTCCCCTCCTACCAACCTCCTCCTCCTCTCCCCCTATCGACCACCTCCTTGTCCTCTTCCTTCTCCCCCTGCTAGGTCATCAACTCCTCCCCTCCTCCTCTGCTTCCATCTCCTCGAGGGACACACCCCTTCAACGGCAGTCGGCAGAGTCAGAGTAGTTGGTGTAGTCGAGGGCGATTGCGATGGCATTGACCATGTCATCGTGGGTAGGGACGGAGCCAACGCAATGGAATCCATCCGTGAGGTGTCATATCTTCACGGTTTTATCCTAGGAGGCAGAGTAGAGGAAATCTATAGAGGTAACGAGGTTGGAGACGGCATCAGCGTGCTCGATCTAGAGGAGGCAACGGTGGCAGCACACTTGGATGTAGTTGCGAGGGAGGGGAGCGGAGGAGGCGATCGGTGAAGGTGGGGATGGATGAGAAGAGACGGGAAGATAGGGGAGTCGGAGGAGAGGGAGACAGGGAGTTACTTAGAAACGGAGGGGTTGTTGGGAAGGGAGAAAAGGATGGAGGAGGTGTTGTTGAAGGAAGGGGCGTCGCGGAAGGAGGAGGAGGCTGAAGCTGAGATGGAAGAAGGGGAGGGGGAGGTGGTTGACAGGGATGGGGCAAGATGGAGGAGGAAGAAGAGAAGGGGGCGATTTGAAGGAGGAAGAAGGAGAGGGGGAGGCAGTCGGTAGGTGTGGCGCGAGTTGGAGGCGGAAGAAGGGGAGGGGAGGCGGTCAACAGGGGGAGGGTGTCGGGGAGGAGACCTAAGGGGGCAGCCTGGAGGAGGAGGGCAGAGGGTGACAACGTGGAGGAGGAGGGGCGGGAGGAAGGGGGAGGGCATCGGTTGTTGGAGAAGGAAGGGGGAGGGGTTTTTTATTTTTTATTTTTTATTTTTTTTGAAATTTTTAGTAGTTGTTGGATAGAACATGGGTTAGATTAACCTAATGATATGGTTGGATTAACAGGAAACTAACGAAGGATTATAGGTGTGAGACGGAGTGACTATCCGAAGTTTCTCATGTAATTCACGATTATATATTGTTATGATTGTAATTATGAAATTACTCAGGATTATGGATGTAAATATCCCCATAAAAAATCTGAAATAAAAAGAAAATTCTAAATTATTTTTCTTAATTGAACGGAGCCATAAAATAAGACTTGATTGTATGACTGGAGTTTCACGATCGAACTGTGCAATGCTAGACGAAGAAATTTTTAGTGGTTACGAAATATGGGAGTGTGAATATGTATTAAAGATAAGGAAGTCAAATCGGAAGTTATGATAAATCGTCTGATGCCTTCGAGTCAAAGAGAGTAAAGTTGTTGTAATGAAAATTAATATTTCAGTTGCGGTACGAAGAATAATTAAAGCAAATAAATACTTGCATCATCATTATGGATTTTCGATTAGAAAACTTCATGTAATTTATTTACAAGGTATTAACAACTTGAAACATATGTACGTTGTAACTCTTACTGGAAATAACAAAAAAATTGAAAAATAATAAAGTACTTCGAAGGAAAGGAATAAGAGAAGATATTGATGAAAATATGCAACAAAAAATTTATAAACTTTTCATTGTATACATCTTCCTAAAGGGCAATTATGCAAGGAAACTTTCATTTTAAACTCTATAAATTAGTATATGAATATTTCATTAACAAGTACTTATTTCGATTGAGTCATTCATATGCACATAATAGTTCAAATAAACCCTTTTACATGTTTCACTTGATCCTCTAAAAGGAGAATAATTACACAAAAGTTTCAGGTTTTATGTTGTACCCAAACTTCATTATCCCTCATCGACGAACCCTAAAAGATAAAAAAAATTGAAATCTAATTCTTTATAAGATTTATTTCAATGTTGTCTGAGACTAAAGGAATCAAGATGATATTGTTTCCTTTTCAATCATATATTGCATTAGCTTCAAACTTCATTGAAACAAGTTTTAGAGATTATGGAGCTCATTGTAATATAAAAACATTCATTGCAGGAATTTTTATTTAATTAAATAAAAAAGATCTTAAATGGAGTTTCGTTTTTATTTATTGTTAGTCATGTCTTTATTGGAGACATGACATCAGATGCGGCAATAATATTATCTCTTACAATATAATAATAAAATAATAATAATAAATCAAAATATTTAAATACATTTAAATTCTAACACAATATCAGCTCATGCAGCTCAGAATCTATTTCTCATCAATAATACATCCTTATCTACTTACCCAAAATCAAGAATAAAGATCTCATCAAAATTCACAAGGTATTTTTACACCACAAATCTCGAAAACTTTGTAAATTACAATCTCGACCTTGTATATACTGTAATGACCACAAATACCATGTAAATTTGTTAATTCTTACATTACGGACACTTAACTCTTAGGGTGTGTTTAGTAGGAGAATTAGCCCTGAAATAAGGGGTTGATTCTCCTCCCTACACGATTTCCAGTGGTACGACTATTCCTCATTATTCCATCTTGTTTCACCCTTATTCCTATCTTTATCCCAACTTACATTCCTTTATTTTACCTTATTCTCCTTATTCTTATCCTACTGCCGAACGGAGAATAGACCCTTATTCCCCTTATTCTCCATTCTTATTCCTGCTTATTCTCCTACCGAACAGGCCCTTAGAGGACTATGGTGTAACCGTTAGCTATTTTACGAGATTTAAACGATAATAACAAAGAATACAAGGTTATAAGTCAATTAACAAAGTTTTTAAATTTTACTGTAAAAATCCTGTAAAAAAGGAAAAAATTCACGTAAATGAAAAAAAATCTTTACCTACCAAACGGAACAGGACCCAAACTTCCACAGCCCACTCCACCTCAAGGCCAAGGGCACCCAATATGGCCACCACACCCTCCCATCATCCGCCCCTCGTGCGGGACCCACCGTGCACCCGTCTGCCTCTCGACATGCCTACATGACATGCATCCTCCATGCAATAATAGCCCATCCCACTCTAACCGCGGTTAAATCCTAACCCCTCTCCGCCATCATTGCGTAGACAACTACACCTGACACAAGTCATTATTGGAGAGGGTGCGACCGCTATATAATCCCTCCGCACATCCGCGCAGAACCACAAAGGTCGAGAGAAGCAGCAGCCCATTCCCCTCCCACCCCTTCCCCTTCCTTCTCTCGCATACGTAGCCACTATTCTCCACCGCAGATGTCGCCCCACGAGGACGATCTAGGGCTCTCCTTGAGCCTCGCCCCCGCCTTCGACACTCCCCACCACCACCCGATCGCCGCCCCCTCCCTCCACCTCCGCCTCCTCCCCTCCCCGTTCATGAGGGGCATAGACGTCAACCGCGCGCCGGTGGTCGACGGCGATGCGGAGGAGGACGTCGGGGTGTCGTCTCCTAACAGCACCGTGTCGAGCATCAGCGGGAAGAGGGGGCAGAGGGAGGAGACCACCAGCGAGAACGATCGTGCATGCTCGGCCGGTGCCGCCGGAGGAAGCGACGATGAGGATGCCGGGGATGGATCCCGGAAGAAGCTTAGACTATCCAAGGACCAGTCCGCCGTGCTGGAAGAAAGCTTCAAGGAGCACAACACCCTCAATCCGGTAATTAAAACGGATGCCGCTCAAGCATAGATGTTTAATTAATTCGTCTATTATGTTTTGTTGACGTTTTTCTCTTAATTTTTTTGTGGCGAACAGAAGCAGAAAATGGCTCTGGCGAAACAGTTGAATCTGAGGCCGAGGCAGGTCGAGGTCTGGTTCCAGAACCGCAGGGCAAGGTGAGAATTAGATCCGGCTCTCCCTTTTTCCCCCTTTCTCTTTGGGAGGCAATTTGCATGCTTCTCCTTTCAAATCATGCTCGAGGGGGGATGAACGGCCGTCACTGTCCGAATTTTTCAAGATCCGCAAGATCGATATCAAATCCCGTGATTGATTTGGTCCTTACCAATCTACGGATTTGTAGGATCTCATTGCCTCTGCCTTGTGCGTGTGTACCAATCGTGGTCGCATGCATGTACCAAATAAAGACGGTAAATCTGAATATCAAAGGAAACAGAGTGATAACCATCCCTTTTTGTTTTGTTTTGGTGGAAAAAAATCAAGCTTTCCTGCTAAGATGTCAAGTGTTTAATGGTCTAAGACTAGTTGGAATGTTAATCACGTCTCTGATGGCCGTTCAAACAAAACGTACCGTACGTTTCTAAGGAAAGATCGAACATTTGACTTAAATATGGAGAGTCTAGAACTCGCTTCAAATCTTATCAATTACCAATGGTTATTAAACACGAGTTTTTGCATACATGCAGATGCATCGGTATTGTTCTTTTGAAGTTTCATATGCTGATGTATATGGTAACGTTTAACGTACAGGACAAAGCTGAAGCAGACGGAGGTGGACTGCGAGTTCCTGAAGAGGTGCTGCGAGAATCTGACGGAGGAGAACCGCCGCCTCCAGAAGGAGGTGCAGGAGCTTCGTGCCCTCAAGCTCTCTCCCCAATTCTACATGCACATGACCCCTCCCACCACTCTCACCATGTGCCCTTCTTGCGAGCGCGTCTCCACTGCTGCCGCAGCGGCACCGCCTACCTCCTCTGCCCCTGTCTCGGCCGCCCACCCTGCCTCGCAGGTGCCAAGCAGCAACAGCAATGCGCGGCTCAACCCGTTCTTCCAGCAGCGTCATTCGATGGCGCTGGTGCAGCAGAATCGACCCATGGCGATGGGGCCCAACGTGGCTAACCCAGTCCTGCCTTGGGCGCCGATGCCGCTGCGTGCCGGCGCTTTCGTCAATGTGCAGACTCAACGATCTTGATGAATGGTAGAGATATAGGATATTGTGGGGGATGTAAAGATGAGGGGAAGAATGGGATATGTTGATTTTGTTGTTTGAGAATTTCTTTGTTTTTTTTTTTTTGAAGATTTGAGGAATTGAGGATACCTTTTTGTTGTGCTATTTTAGGGTACGTTAGAATCTGGATTGTTTCCAATTTAGTGAGTGCGCTTCCTTGTGATTCCGGTGGGTTTTTAATTGTGTGATCTTGGTTCAGTACGATGGGTACGTACATGTGGTGACATCCAATATAAAAAAAAACTGCATGAAGAAAAAAAAGACCCTTTTTTCAACTAACGATCATATCCTCATCCTTGGGGTTTTTGGGATCCTTTTGTTCATGAGAGATTTTTTTAGAGGGTCCTTATTCATAGGATGATGTACGCCTCAACTACTAACAAACCTGAAGTAAATAAAAACGGGGATCTAGTTTTACAAAATCCTGTAGATGGATTCTGTCCTTAAATTCCTGATTTGCTTGATGTTTGCTCACACATCTCTTACCATTCTTACAATTATCTCATAAAGTCGGTCTAAGATTGTATATTTCCTTGGGACTTTATGAAGCGAGTCTATCAAAGACTCACGCATCACGGAAGCGTGGAGATTGCATTACATGCAATATACATCGACTAGTCACACTAGTTGTAAGAGATATCGAAAATTTAAAAATTTCAATGAAACTTCATAAGATGAGATTGATTCCTATGACGTTTCATCTAAGATCACAAACAAGTATTAGGGTTATCTCTTGAAGTGTCCTTGTGATGCAAGAGTCTTCAAATGAAGAGACCTTCCGTCTTAAGTTAGATCCGACAGAGTAAGCACTTGCGGGCGTGTGGATGAGATGCTTACTTCCCGCAATCCGAATTGATAATCCGAGCATAGAAATTCCTCATTTCGTATCACAAAATCCGTAGTCTTCCTCATGAGTACAGGGCTTTTTCGACGAAGATACACGAGCACTCCATCCGATGGCACAACAACAACACAACGAGTTCTCTCAACAATCCTAGAGTGGGTGGCCACTAGAGTTTGAGAGGGAGAGACCTTGGACGTGTATGAGAGAGAGAAAGAGAGATTTTGTTGCTTCAACTTGTGTACACAAAAAAACATAAGATTGTTCTTTCTCTTATACATAATTGGATTGGCTTAGATGCACTCCTAACTGAAATCAATGGCCTATGTTTTTTGCAACAATTTACAACAATAATTAATTAATATAAAAAATAAATAATTTGATGACATTCTTTAACAAATTTAATTTCAATTAAATCAATTTCACGTGGAATAAACAAGAAGGAGGAAAGCCTCCTTCCCAATATAGGGTAGACAACCACCATGGAATCAATTCCATGGTCGTCCATGCCTAATTGGAGTAGGAGAGACTCCTTCACTATCGTAATTCATGAGATATCAATCTCAATCATATTTTCCACATGTTGCAACAACTTTGTTTCTTGAATTTTTCATAAAAATATTTCCAAATTATTTTGTGATACTTTCAGTCATGCCATTGATAATTATGAATCATATTCATCCATCCAAATTTAAATGTAAATCATATTTACATTTAGTTGTACACTGTAAATCCAATTCACATTGAATTGTATAATGTGAATCTCATTCATGTCTAGTCTCATATCCCAATCTAGAGAACCTCTCAAAGGTGATTAATTTAGTTAGACAAAATATCCAATCTTCTCATTGTATCCGAATCATATTCACAACTATGTCTAACATTTGGACTATGATTGGATAACTAGTCTACTGAGTGGAGTCCTTAAAATCAAAATATATTTCATCACTCTCTCGGAATAGAAGCGTCATGGTTATATAATCTATCAAGATCACATCATCCTCGAGTATTCCTAATAACCCATATATCTTGCATATTGGAAGACTGTGATTAAAATCGAAGTTCTAATCTTATTTGAATTGTCTCCTTCAAGATTTTATCGTTAAGTTTCTCATTAAATAATTGGAAGTTGATATCGATCATATGCTTTCTAAAAGTATATATATCATACTTTCGAATCATATCTCATTTCTAATACAAGACGACCAACGTTGGAATTTGATTTATCTAATATCTCATGAGTGAGCTCATGTCTTCCAGTTCAGTAGTGAACCTGTATGATCCCTTTGAGAGTTCATATTACTCATATGTCCTCATATACACACCAACTCGCCCGTATATAGACCTTGATTAGATCATCAATCTAATAGCCTGCCTAATATACATACTTATACATATAGTAATACATCTGTCTCTTGTTAAAGGATCTGTGTCTACAACAAACGATATAGCTTAGTATATCGATCTCACAAAGTCAAATCTTTGACTTAGATCATCCAACACCTTCGAATCTCTATTCTTACGTAGAGGACCTGCATGAAGAGGTCGGTTGGATGCCAACCTTTAGAGCAAGGATTGTCATCTCCTTCTAAGACTAGGGATCCTTTCTTGATAATCACTTGATGGTGTGGTTGAGTCCTCAATCTAACTCTTTAGATATCAATGCTACACCAGTCTCTATGATCCAACCTTTGGATCAACATTTGTATGATATAAAGATGGTCATGGTACATAACCCTATTTGTACGAAGGGACCTATTATGCAAACATGTTATTCTTTATTTCAGATTATGGAATGATATGTAATAACCTTTATTGCATAATGGCTCATTGTGGGCTCAGATATCCAATGCCCTACACATCCTTTTTTAACAAAAATCATACATTAAAGAGTACATTAAACAAAAGTTCCTAAACTATACACCCAATTTCATTGCCATACCCAAAGTTTTGAAAGTAATAATGTTATATCATACGTATTGTTTGGGTAATAATACATGGTATTTCGTTAATGAGGATAGGTGACGAACGCTATCTTTTTTTAGTGGGTGGACCAAAATACCCTCACAAATGTTATAGTAAATTCCCTAAGAACCACCTCAACCCCACTATGGTTTATGTCACAGGGGTAAATCTCAAACTTTGATTTTTGAGACTAACCTGTGCGGCGTTAGCTTCCCGCAAGCTAACCAGCATTCCCCTTACGTGTAGGATGTACACCAGCACATCGTTCAACCACGCCGCTAGAATACTCGAACACAAGCACTAGAACAAGGACACAAGAGCTATTGGCACTAAACCCTCTTTGTATTGCAAGAGATTCACTCTGAGTGTGATATCTACAAATGAGCTCTACTCCTCCTTATATAGACAAGCCGGGGGTATGCGAAGGGACACCATTATTACATGTACAATGAATGCAAGGACTCTTAGTCTTCTACGGAGACCCTTCGTCTTCCTAGATGACTCTTCGTGCGCTTGGCTCTTCATCTTCCGTGCAATCCCTTCGTCTTCTGCAACCGACGCAACGTCGCCTGCTCTGTCAGCATGCCATGTCGTCTGCCTCATCAGCACGCCATGTCATCACGCCACGTCATCAGTAGGCCCCACGCTCCTACATGGATGTTGCAGCTCAAGCTCCATCAAGTGCCACCGAACACTTGTGTTGTGCCAAGGGGAACCCGCGGTCCTGCGGTAAACCCCATTCTTAGCCGTCCGTAAGCTAAGGAGAAGTCCTCCAGAACTTCATAGTGTGGCCACCGAACCACACGGTCGTGCGATACCGCTATCGCACGGTATTCCCGTACCACGGAAGTTGGGGGTGTTACATGCCTTCCCCACCTGATCCATCAGGCGTCCGCGACTGATCCTGCGTCTTCAAGAAATCCTCGATGAGGTCCTCGAACTGCCACAGGGTTGTATCACGTTCCCAGCTTGCCTCCTCCTCTGGGAGCCCCTTCTATTTGACAAGGAAGAAGATCCTCCGGTTCTTCTTGCTCTGGCCCTCCACGCGCCTGTCAAGAATCTTCTCAGCAACCCTCGTATGCTGAACCCGGACGTTAGGAGGGGCACGTTTCGATGCCTTCCTGGTGTTATCTTTTCTGTCTTCATGGTACTCCTTCAGGAAGCCAACATGGAACACGGGATGCAGCTTCAGTCTCTCTGGAAGACGTAGTTGATAGGCGAGTGGTCCCACGTGTCGAACTATCTCAAAGGGTCCATCGTGGCGAGGAATAAACCCTTTGTGCGCTGTCTTCCTCAGGATTTTCTTTCAAATCTAGGCATAAGCTTCAACAGCACCTTCTCCCTAACCTGGAACTTGACCGGCCTACGGCTCTTGTCAGCCGCCTTCTTGATCCTGCGTTGAGCGTGAGCCAACGCATCCTTCGCTTCCTCCCACCGATCTTGCCTCTCCAAAGCAAAATGATGTGCAACAGGGCACCGTCCTTGGCTATTCTGCTTAGCCACTTCGTGCGGTGTCACGGGTTGCCTACCCATCACGATCTCGAATGGACTCTGGCCTGTGGTGGAGGTCTGCTGTAGGTTGTAGCAGAATTGGGCAGTATCTAGTAAACTAACCCAATTATGCTGATTGGCCATCACGTAATGCCTAAGGTACTCTTCCAGCAAGGCATTGATCCGCTCCGTCTGACCATCCGTCTGCGGGTGATTGCTGGTAGAGAATTTGAAATCGGATCCCAACATCTCAAATAAGGTCGTCCAGAACTGACCAGTGAATCGAGCATCGCGGTTGCTCACGATGTCCAATGGTATCCCCCAGTGCTTCACCACGTTCTGCAAGAACAACTTCGCTGTGGTCTCCGTTGTGCACTCCTGGGGTGCTGGTACGAAGATCACGTTTTTTGAGAAGCGATCAACTACCACCATCACCGAATTATTCCAATCCACCTTCGGGAACCCAATGATGAAGTCCATGGAGACGCTCTCCCACGGACGTGAAGGGATAGGCAGGGGCTCCAGCAGTCCTGCCGTCTTCTTCCTCTCTGCCTTGCCTTGTTGGCATACAAGACAAGTGCGCACGTAGACTTCGATGTCTTCCTCCATCTTTGGCCAGAAGTAGCTTGAGGAGAGGAGTGCCAGTGTGCGCTCCACTCCTGGATGACCAACCCACTGTGCGTCATGTGCTTCCTTCAGCAACATTTTTCTTAAGCCACCGCTCGAGGGGACATAGGGCCTCCTGCCCTTCGCATAGAGGACGCCTTCCTCTATCTAGAATCTCCGGACTTCTCCATCGTTCACGCGTTGCACCAAGCGTGAAGTAATTGGATCCTCCTGTGTCTGCTCACGTATGCGCTCTAGCGTGTCTCCGGACAAGCGGGTGATCGATGCAATTGATAACACGGGCCTGACCACTCGAGTATAAGGTACAGAAATAGGGTCGTTGCGACCCAAGCGAGCAGACCATGTATATCAAGAAAAATCGAACCACTAAATAAATCAAAAATCAATCAAGCACGAATAGCGGTCCTACTAAGTGATTAACCTGGTATAGCACCCAGGGTCGAACTCAAGGAGCACGGATTGGCCGATAGGCCTACGAAGTAGTAAAAATAAAGAAAATAAAAGAACAAAATATTTTTAGTGGTTTTTAATTATTTTTATATTTTTTTTGGATTTTTAATATATAAAGAAAATAAGAAAGGCAAGGAAGAACACAATTCGACAAATTATTTCAAGCACCAAAAATCAACCAAAAATTAAAACAAAAATATTTTTATGTGTTTTATATTTTTTAGTGTTTTTAATGAATTTTTGATAATTTTCTGATATTTATTTTATTTTCTAAAAATCAAACAGTAGCTAAAAACAGTGGTACTGTCCAGCCAAGCCAAAAGTCCCTAGATAAAATATCTAAGGGCCTCAAAATGGCCTGGAGGTAATTTTCCTATGAAGTAGATAAAAAGAGTAAAATTCGGATACCAATTTTATTATTTTTGAATTTTTAATTTATTTACTAGAATTTTTATGGGTTTTTTAGTGTTTTTAGGTTTTTAGTGTTTTTAAGCAATGAAAAATAGCCAAAATTGGCTAGAAAATCAAACAAACTAAACTAAACAGTAGACAATTTTTACAGAATTTTTAGGGGAGTTTTTATATTTTTTGTGATTTTTCAAACAAGACAGTGACGAAAATATAGGTTTTTGAATTTTAAAAATAGCAAACAAAATCAGAAATGTCCTCAAAAATCCGTGAAAATCCTACACCATGGCAGGAGCCATGTGTCAAATTCTCAGTAGATTTGGAGGTGATTTCATATTTTATTCAAAAATAAAGGTAGGGTACTATGCACAGGGACTGAAATGCAAATACCCAAAGTTCTGGGGGTCCTGGTGCAATTAACCCAGCAAACCACGCGCCACGCGCGTGCCTGGGGCACTCAGGGACCTATATGTAAGAAAAATAAGTCCCGAGGACTTATTGGTAACAGGTACCAAAAGTCCAGGGGGCTTACCTGTAATTTACCCAAAAAATCACGCACATGGGGAAATAAAACACGCACATGGGTATAAATGCAAATAATAAAAACTTTTCATTCAATTCAGAACATCCAGAACTACAGGGAGTCTACTGCAAATAACCCAAACATATCACGTGTCGATGCACGTGGCTCACAACAGGCAGGGGTATAAATGCAAATATCTAAAGCTCAGTGTCCTCTATGTAAATTACCCTACAACTAAACAACGTACTTAAATATTTACAGGACTAGAAAGAAATAAAATAACGACAGGGGCCTAAGGGTAAATTACCCATTATTAGGCGGGGGCGTTGGATGTGCGCCACGTGGATGATCGGAGGGCTTGGAAGCGGGGTGGCTCGCGATCCAACGGCTGCGGTCGTTCCTCCAAAGATCGGGCGGTGGAAGCAGCTCCTCGAACGGATGGACAAGATGCGATCTGGAGCGGGAGGCGACGATCAACGGTAGCTGGAGGTCCTGGACGAACAGGTGGCTGGCGAACTTCGCCGGCCTCGTGGAAGCGACTACGGCCTCCTCTGTTGCGCCTGAGTATCGGAGAAGCTCCGGCGTGAAGGTGCGCAGCTGCTGATGTCCTCCGATGCCCCAGCCGAGCTCGGGGGAGCTCCGACGAGGGTGGCGGAGGCGAGCCTCCTGGTGTGAACGGGAAAGGCCTCAGATGGCCTTTGCTGGACCTGCAAAGTATCTCAGAAGACTCGCGGGTCGAGGGCAAAGTGCCTCGACCCAGTTAGGCGACGGGGGAATGGCTGGTGCGTCGGGACGGCGGGCTCCGGCAAAGGTGGTGGACGGAGGAGCCCGGTTCCCAGCTCCTGTGCGAGCTGGGTTGAGTGAGTGGGTGCAGAAGGTGCGTCGGAGGGAGGCGAACGTGGAGGTCGGGTCCGATGATCGAATGGTGGTCGGAACCGGGGTGAATCGGAAAAGTACGGCGGCGGCGCAAATTGGGCGAAAACTGAAATCGAAGGAAATGGGTAGCCTAAGGGGTTACCTGGGTGGTCGGAGAGACTGTGGCGGAGCTGGGGAAGCTCCCGGTCTTGGCCTCAAGGGACGTCTCGGCCCGAGGCTCGAAGCTCGCTCAGGTGGCGGAGCTGCGGCGGCTACGTCGCCGGATCAATGGATTCGCCGGGCTCTCCTCGCTGCAACAGGTCGGGGATGCGAGCTATCACCTCACTCTCTCTCTGGAGCTCACTGGAGAACGAAGCAAATGGCCAAAGATGCTCAAATCGAGTGGCGGAGCTACGGCTTTATATGGCTAGGGGTCCGGCTAAGAGAGGTCGGGGCGAGCAGCGTAGCGCGCGGATCCCCAAAAACCTCCCGGGCGTGGATCATGATCGAAAAATCTCGGATTAGAACCCGGGGTTAGGCGGAGTGGTGATCGGGTCGAGCGGACAAAATTGGAGAAATTGGGTCCAGAGCTCGGACCCGTGGGAAGTGGTCCTGGGGGGGCTAGTTGACCGGGCGGTCAACATCCCCAGGACCCTATGAGAATGGGCCACGTGGCAGGATCTTGGAGTGACAAATGGAGGTAGCTAGAGCCCGATTCAGCCAAAACTCAAAACATGAAATATTTTTCTTTTATTTTTTTCTATTTTTTTGGTGATTTTAATATAATTTTTTCGAAATAAAAATAAGCTATTTACATAGTATGTCCTATATATAGGTATATATACAATGTATAGGGTTTTGATTTTTGATTTTTAATTATTATTTTATACAGTTTTATCCTTATTTTATATTTTATTTATTTATAGAATAAAATAAGGTATAAAAGGGTGTTTTTATTTTTATTTTTATTATTTATATACATAGGTAAAATAAATATATATATACATCTATATACATGGTATATGTACAATGTATTTTGTATTTTAATTTTTCTATTTTATTTTGTTTTGATTTTTAATTGTTTTTATTTTATTTATTTACAATATATAACATAGACTATTTACAAAAATTATAAAAATTACTTTTATATATTTACAAAGCTAAATAAATATATAGGTGTGGTTTATGTACATGATGAAAGGGGGGTATTTTTGATCTTTTTGATTTTTAACTTTTTATTTTGTTTTTATATTTTTATAAATATATACAAGTATTTACAAGCATATTTTTGGGTGAGGAAAATATAGTTTTATTTATTTACACAAATATTTACACATGAGCCCCTATCTCCCTCTACTTTGGCTTTTATGCGGTCAGGCCCATGCTGAGCCCTCCCTTGGGTTAGGTTGCTCAATATTTATTCTAAATATTTCCCTCTTTTTCTTTTTAATCTTTATTCTTTTATTTTTGCACAAAAACATGCTAATTATAGGTTTTACACAATGCATGCTTTTGATAATTATTCCTATTTACATATATCTACATGTATTTGCAAAGGTTTTTGTAGCTAAAATATAAGAACTAAAGAGTGATGATGGGTATTCATCACCCCCCTATACTTAATTTTGCTAGTCCCTTAGCAAATACTTATTTGAAAAAGAAAGAAAGAAAAAGAAAAAGAGGATGTACATGGATCAAGGTTGATTATTAAATTTGCCTTCATCAAATTGGGGTATGGAGCTCGATCAGATCTTTGGATTATTAATGTGTCGGAACCTTATTTAGACTTAAGCTTAAAACTCAACAGCCTCCAAGTTCCACTAATCTATAACCAAGACTCCTCAATGCTCCAGATCAGAACAAGTCATCAATCACAAACCCTGAAGACCATGAATCTTTCTTGTCCTGTGAATGTGAAGTCTAAGCTCTCCACCTCAGAAATGGAAACTTGACAACCCTCCCCAACAAGGTAACTCTATGACCTCAATCTGGCCACTCTTTCCTCGGGAGCGGGGTATTCCCTTCTAAGTTCAAGTTCAACCGGCTCAAGAAGAGGGGGAAGAAGAGAATGGGTCAAGGCCAGTGTAGCCAAGTACCCTTGGGAGCTTGACCAGTGTAGCCAAGTCTCCCTGCTGCAAGCTACAACAGGTGGAACATGAAACCAAGCTTTGCTTATTGCACTCTATATACATACTCCGGTGGGATTATCATTTTCTCTCAGACCCACCACTTTTTTGGAGTTCTTTTCTTTTTGCACATTTTTTTCAAGTGCATCTGTACAACATATACATGTGTAGCATATATACAAGGAGTTTTTCCTCTTGAGCCAGTAGACTATCCCTCTTTTGAAGCTTTATTGCAACCCACAACTCCCGTCGTTAGACCTCATGGAAACCAGACCAAGTTGAGACGCACTTCCTTCACTATAAGAAGAAGAGAGGTTCCGCCTAGAAGTACTACCCCCATATGCTACCCCAAGTCAAGGAAGACTGCCTCCTCACCACCTCATCCGTAGAGAGCTCGGTGCATAGTGCTGGTGTCCAAGTAAAGCCATAATCTATATGAGTCATGTGTTGTTGTTAAGTGCTCTACTTAGGCTCATTGAGATGACATGTGATCATAGCCTAGTGGACTCAAAGAATTAAGTCACCATGGACCTGAAAAGCCTTAAACCTAAGTCCTATAAGGTTCCTCTTAGAAATTAGGTGGATTAAGATCTTAATCAAGCTCCATTTCTCAATTTGATTCCAGGCTAGTTTAAATGTCAACTATCATCCAAGAAAAACTATATACATATGTACAAAAGATGCTTATTTACACAAAGTTTACAATCATGCAAAATTTTTGAAAAAATGTTTTGAAATCATGGATGAATGATGCATGAAGTGCAAGTTTTGCAAAAAGATATTTACACACATTTACACAAGATTTTTGCAAATCTTTTGATTTTCAAAACATTTTGGAAAAGTTTTGTACTATATACATAATTTTGATACCAAAATATTTACACAAGCTTTACACAAAAGATTTTTTTGAAATCATTTTTACAAAAATAATTTGTACACTAGCTATGTATGTGCAAATAAAAGAAGATTATGTACATGAAAATTTTTTAATTTTGTGGTTTTTAGCCATTTTTATTTATTAACACACTCACACAAAGTACGAGTTATGGCTAAAGTATATATGAAATATATACACCCCCCCTATACTTAGCTCGAACGATGTCCTCAGAGTCAAGAGCGATGAAGAAGACATAACTCGTGCTAGGTATAGGTAAGTGAAAAGAAAGGCTATACAAACAGAAGAAGAATGAAATAGAAAAGTCAAGAGGAGCTCGGGTCTTCCCCCTATACTTAGGATCAAATAATCCTAAGTATAGCAGGTTGTATACTAAGGGAAAACCAAGTGGAGAATGTACATGGTCTACTCCCCCCTATACTTAGGGTGAAATATCCCTAAGTATAGGCAGCAAAACAGGGGTAGACAGAAACAAAAGAAATACCCAAAAGGTCTCACATCCCCCCTATACTTAGAGTAAAGTGCACCCTAAGTATAGCATAATCAAAAGATGAAGAAAGGGATGTGGGACTAAAGAATGTGGTGATATGGACATCTGGATCTATACAAAGCGAAAAATCAGTGAAACTCAGGCGTGAGATGCATTAGATGTGAGTCAAAGACCACATCTCACGCAAAATGAATAGGGGCAAGATCAACGACCCACGGCTCATGATCTAGAAATGGCTTGAGCCGCTGGCCGTTCACTCGAAAGGTACTCTCAGAAGACAACTCAGATATGTCAATGCTACCGTTGTCGTGTACCTTTCTAACCAGATAAGGTCCCTTCCATTTGCTCTGTAGCTTCCCTGGAAATAATCGTAGCCTCGCATCAAACAACCATACTCTCTGTCCAATCTCAAAATATTTGTGGCTGATATGAGAATCATGCCCACTCCTTCACTTTCTCCTTATAATGGTAGGCTGCTTGAGAAAGCTACATCTCTAAGCTCCTCTAGGGCAGCTAACTCTGCCCTCCTCTGGTCTCCCATACCATCTGGATCCATCAGAATATCTGTAACTGCCCAAAGTGACTTGTGCCTCATCTCAACAGGTAAATGGCATGGTTGCCATACACGAGGCGAAAGGGAGATGTGCCAAAGGTGTCTTGAAAGACGTCCTATATGCCCACAAGACCGAGTCCAAAGCTGTGACCAATCCTTTCGGTCAGGGCGGACGACTTTCTGCAATATAGTCTTAATCTCCCTATTCGACACCTCGGCTAGACCATTCGTCTGTGGATGGTAAGGTGTAGCAACACGATGGTCTATACTGAACTCGCTAGCAAGTGCCTTCACCTGGTCATTGATGAAGTGAGATCCCCCATCAGAAATCAGAACTCGTGGAACCCCGAACCGCGTAATGATGTGCTTCCTCAAAAATCTGCAAACTGTCCTCGCATCAGCGGCTCGGGTGGGGATAGCCTCCACCCAACGACTAACATAATCTACGGCCAACAGAATGTACTCAAATCCCTGACTCTTAGGAAATGGACCCATGAAATCGATGCCCCCATGCGTTAAAAACCTCACAGAAGTGAATGGGCTGCATCGGCATCATATCACGCTGTCCACAAGTGCCCATCCTCTGACAGTCAGTACACCTCTTCACGAACTCATCTGAGTCCTTGAAGAAGGTAGGCCACCACAAGCCGGATTGGAGCACTTTCTATGCCGTTCTCCTCCCAGAATGATGTCCTCCCTACCTCAAGCTTGTGGCAGTAAGTGAGGACGCTATGGTGTTCCTCCTGAGGGATACACCGACGCCAGACGCTATCCCCTCCTTCGTGGTAAAGGATGGGATCCTCCCAATGGTAGGACTTGGCCTTCGCAAGGAAGGTCTCAAGCCTCTGCCTGGGCCAATCTTGTGGGACTTTCCCAGCAACGAGAAAGTTCACAATATCGGCGTACCACAGGAGTGAGGCGATAGCAAGGATCGCCTCATCTGGGAAGGTATCTCTAATAGGATCGATCTGCTCAGACTCCTCAGGCTGCTCTAATCGGGAGAGATGATCCACCACCACATTCTTGACTCCAGGCTTATCCTTGATCTCAATGTCGAACTCCTGGAGTAGAAGGATCCATCTAGTCAGTCTGGCCTTGGCATCCTTCTTTGCCATGAGGTACCTGATGGCGGTGTGATCTGTAAACAAAGTCACTCTAGATCCAATGATATACGATCTGAACTTATCTAGGGCGAACACTACGGCTAGCATCTCCTTCTCTGTGACCGTGTAATTCCGCTGGGCGGAATCCAATGTGCGACTAGCGTAGTGTATGGGCAAATGA